>AZIM01000262.1:32131-46038 GCA_000516915.1 Ophiophagus hannah
AGTGAATCTGGCTTCCCCATTGACTTCTGCTTGTCAGAAGGTAATAAAAGGTGATCACATGACCCCGGGATGCTGCAACAAACATAAATACATGTCAAATGTCCAAATTTAGATTATGTGACCATGGGGATGCAGCAATGGTTGTAAATGTGAAAAATGATTCTAAGTCATTATTTTCGGTGCCATTATAACTTTGAATTGTCACTAAATCTAAGTCGAGGATTACCTGTATTGCAAATTGTGGTCATGTGACTGTGGGATACTGTAATTAGTCATAAATGTGAACTGGTTGCCAAGCAGCCAATATGCAACATTTACAATGGCTGGAACAACTTGAAGAGCCATAAAGAACTATTCCAAGGCTGATGTAACATCAGACAATCACAAAACAACTGCTTGCAAATTGAAGACTACCTGTATCTGCTTCCAGAAAAAAGAGACTGTTATTTTTAGTTCTCAAATTGCTTTGTCAAGGAAAAAGTAAGTCTTGTATAATTCTTACTGCCCAGAAATAAATCCAGTATTGGCTCCCAAATACCTCATCTGCTTCTGCTTCTAATGTTGTCAGCTCACGTTTTAATGCTTTTATTTTCTTCTGAAGTATTTGAATTTTGTCATCCACTGTATGCAATGTTAACAAATCTTTGCTTATTTCTTCCTATGGTTAAAATGAAAGATGACAACAAATGTATTTTAAGTAAGAATATATTGCATTTGTGTTAGAATTAAGACAAATTTAATATAAGTCATAAAGTTTATGTAACATATTTCTTCTCTCTCCTAGATAGTGCTGTAGAGAGAACTTTGTATTCCTAGACCAATATACATTATTTTAATGAAGGGCTTCTGGCAAGGGATGGGCTACACACAGTGATGGGTTTCAAAGTGATTTACCACCGGTTCAGTGGGTATGGTTTGGTGGGTGCACTTTGCGCACATGCACACTTTGCACATGTGCAGAGGCTTTCCTACTCACCTCCTGCAATCCTGCATGCTCCCTGTGTCTTCAACAGCTGACGCGCAGCAATCTGCTGTGCCACGCAAAGCAGCTGCACTTCAAAAGCAGGAAATAAAGGTCACTATGGCAGCCCAGGCGGGCAGGCAGGCCCAACAGCAGATCGTCTGAGAGAACCGGTTCGGTCTCAGCTGATCTTCCGCGCTACCGGCTCAGCAGAACCGATAGCATCCCACCTCTGGCTACACATCACAAGAACCAGGAAGAACCAAAGGGTTTATCCAAAGGGTTTTAAGCTAAAATTGGAAGGGGAGGGAGATCAAGTTTTAGGACCTAATCCCAAGCATAAACCTCAAGACTTTCAATCAAGTGGTGAGAAAGGAAACTCAGATACAAAACAGGAGACGTAGGAAGCAAATGCAGAGTCAGTCAAAAAGGACTCAGATGCCTATATACAAATGCTCAAAGTATGAGAAACAAACAAGATGAACTTGAAGTCTTAGTACATGAGGCTAGATACAACATTGATGCCATTACTGAAACTTTGGTGGGATGAAACCCATGACTTTAATGTACTACTAGAAGGATTTAAATTGTTCAAAAGAAACAGACCTGACAAAAGAGGTGGTTTTATATTGTATGTAACAAATAATTACACTCCTACAGAAATGAAAAAAAAAAAACTCTTCTTGAATCCATTTGGGTTAACACCTTTGAGGAGCATCAGCCCACTGTTAGTCCCCACCAGAAGCTTGATTGGACTGTGCAATACTTCTAATTCAATTCAAAAATTTCTCTTTAACAGCTAAGTTTTTGGAAAATACTACGAATCCAAAACAGAATCCAAATATTACATAACCCTAATAATTGTCAACATTGTTGAATCAGTTGGACCAAAATTGAATCCCTCAATGGACTTCATGCAAAGAAGCATAAATCAAAAATTCTAATTGATTTGCCCATTCAAAAGGGAAATTTGAATAAACCTAATTAATCCTTTGAATCAAACCACAACAAATCAGATCTTAGCTAATCTGCATTTTTATGTTCTGCAACAATAATGTAATGATTGCACAGTTTTTTAAAGTTCATAACTCTCCTTAACAGAAAAAAATAGATTAAAAAGGAAAGAACAGTAATGATGTGATATTCCTTTTTATAAGTATCAGAATATTTTGCAATGTATGAAAGATTAATAGATTTATTATGACATGTTACAAATGCTTGGCTTAGTAATAATATATGAATGGAAATAGTCAGGCAAGATTGTTTATTGATTTTGTAGCAACATTCTAACACAGCTAATGGGAAAGTCTCATTCGTGGAACATTGTTTAGTATATCACATTAACTATTTACTCACACAATGTACTATATAAATTCTTAAAATCTATCCTCTCTTCCTTATTTACCTCCAAATGCTTCAATCCTTCTTCCATTAAAATATACTTTTTCTTTTCTTCTTTTAGAACCTTTTGTACATTGCTCAGATAATTCAGCTCATCCACAGGAACTTCCAAAGTTTCAATACATTTCAGAAACCTTCAATAAATTGTAAAACGTTATAATTTTATGCTAATACTATCATAATTATCTGTAACATACAAAATCATGCAATGAAAATATCAAACCAAATAGGAGATAATTTGATACTAATTACTGTGCTAAAATGTTTCTTTGTTGAAGAAGTTCTTAAATTTGTAATATATTTGCTCCCCACCATCTCTGCACTGATCTTTTGCATCAACAACACATTTTGCATGAACATTTTTGTGGCCATTTGTAGCTTCCCTCAGGTCATGTAACTGCAATTTATTTTGGCCAAAAATGGTGTTTCCTTTCAGTTTCCAGCAAAACCACCCATAGCAAACAATGAGTTTGCTTAACAAAGTCAATGGGGGAAGCTTCCCTGGATTTGTTTAATGACCATATGATTCACTTAGAAACTGCAGTGATTCGGTTAACTATGGCAATTTTTTTTATAAAACCTGGCATGACTCACTTAACAACCACCTTGCTTAGCAACAGAAATTCTGATTGTAAGTTGAGACTACCTGTGTACCTTATTTTCTTACACCTGCATAAAAGAGTGGAGGTACAGAAGAGAACAGCTGCATACTAGAATCTTTGACATTTTAATTTATACACTAACATACCAACTCAAATAAATATGCTACTTCTCTTTATCATTTCATCTTTTAATAAGCCGATGTCTTTTATTAGATTCTAATAATTGAGCAATAATTCTGATTCGAGATGACATAGGCAGAAATATTAAAATTCAGGAACCAATGCCATTCTGATGTTTTTTCCTATAAAAGTGGAAAAAATTAAGAAATGACTTCTTAAAAAAAAACCTAATACCATTAGGTGCTGTCAGTGACAAGCTAAACTTGACCCAACATGTGGCATAGTTGCTCCCAAAACAGCTAATACTGTTGCAGGGTATGTTAGAAGCACTGTATAAATAACAGATGAAGTCCTAATTCCCCTCTGTTTTATGTGCAGTGCTTTCTTGAGCATATTTGGAATTCAGAGGAATATCAGAAACACCATTTCAATTTGATTGCTACATTAATTGCTGTTACTTGGCTATTAATGACATAAGAAAATTTGTACTATTTGTACTAATACTTGATGTATAGAGGCAGTCCTCATTTATTGATCACTTGTACAGTGACTGTTTGAAATTGTGATGGCCCTGAACTTAGAACTTACTAGTTATACTTACAGCTAATCCGCCATGTTCCGGATGTCATAGCTCCTATCTGGTCATGTGATTGAGATTCAGGCAGTTAGGAACCAACTTACATTTATGATGTGCAACCCATACCTCATGGTCACATTATGGAGATTTGCAACCCTTCCTGCTGGCTTCTCATAAGCAATGTCAATGAGGAAGATGGCAGGAAGATCATAAATTGCTCCATGTACTCTCCAACCTTCCTGCACTGCTGCAACTTGCTCCCCAAACTTGCATGCTGTCTCTAGCCTTCTAAGCCCTCCCCATTCATGCATGTTCTTATGCAGCCTCCCAGGGCCTATTCCATGCTCCTTATCTGGGACTCCACTTTATGCTTTCATGCACATCTTGGGATTAAAATGGCAACCATGACTGTCGGGATCATGCAATGTACTCATTTGGCATGCTTTACCACCACATTGCTTAGTGAAGGCACTAAGGACTTGGGTGTTTAATTCTTTTTTAATTACTTTGTTATTGTGTGTTTTAAGATGTGAGCCACCCTGAGTCCCTTTTGGGAGATAGGGAGGCATATAATTCCGATAAAAATAAAATAAAATAAAATAAATAAATCCTATCCCCCATTGCTATCATAATCTGAAGACTAGCTGTCTCTCAAGTTCATGGCAGTACGCTTCATTACCTCACTTCTGGCATAGAAAAAGAAAACTTAGTTGAGCTGCAGGATCCAGATAGTCAAGGTGCTGCTGGTTAGCGCAAAAGCAGTGGGTACTAGTAATCCTCGATTTACAAATGTAATAGAGCCTGCCAATTACATTCGTAACCCGAGGATTTGTTAATTGATGTTAAATGAACATGATCCCCCCCCCCGCTTTCCCCAATGTATTAATCGAATTCATAGGTTTTAAAGTGCACATGAGGTATCTCAGGGTGGGGAAGACCATGCGGGGGAGGGGAACCTAGTGCTGGAACAGGCCATGTTTCCAACCACCCAAAGCCTCCCCCTATCCACTGAGATATATCGTGCTCCCTTGAGATCCCCATAGTTGCTCACCCTGCCCTGCTGTTTCTGCACAGGTGAAATCTAAAGAAAACAGCTTCCCCAGCATCTGAGTAAAAGAGGCTGAGTTTGCACTTCAGCTCACAGGAAACAAGCTGTGCGTTGACTGGTTATCACCACTGCCTACATGCCCCAATCCCTGAAGCTGCTGATTCAAATCAGCCACCCATTAGCAAGCAGAAGGCTGCTGCGGCGCTGCCCAGGGTGGGACCAAATGAGGCTGGCAGGGATGCTGGCCTTGTGGCAGAAAAGCTGAAGGTTTTTTTTTTACTCAGAAGCTGATGAAGCTGTTTTCCTTAGATCTTGCATTCTTACAGCTTCACCAGTGCCTGAGTAAAAGATGGCCACTTTTCTGCCACATGGGTCAGCCTGCTCTGGGGCTCTGGAAATCTTTGAAAGGTAAGTGAGAGATCAGAAACAGGGTGGGGAGGAGCAAGTGGAACTTTGGGGTGGGGGTGGGGGCTAGGAAAGCAGGCCCAGTGTCTGTGCAGACCTGGTGGGGGTGGGGGGGGAGAATAGGCAGAGGGCATGTTGCAGTATCACTTCAGTCGTAAGGACGAACAGCTGCTATGGTGCTGCAACACATGTAACTTTGGGACTGGGACTTAAGTACTTTTTTTGAGGGGGTGGGGGCTACTTTTGAACCAGTTCGCTAAATGAACTGTCGTAACTCAAGCAATACCTGTATTGCACTGCTAAGTGCAGATAACTTATTTTAAATCTTTTTTGAGGATAAAACTTATTGAATTCAAAAGCATTTATTATCCTAACATTGGATTAACATTGGCATGAGTGTTGGGTTGTTATTGTTTAGATGTTTTCTTTACCTTTCCTTGAGGATATTCAGGTGCTTTTCAGTTTCATTATAATCTTGTGTAATTTCATAGAGAATAGCTCTGTAAAGAGAGATAACATATTAGCATTTTCCACCCATATACACATTATAATGCTTTTATGTTCTTGCCTGGAAAAAATGTTAATAGCAGACACAAAATCATTTCCACCCCAAGATATCCTCAGTGTAAACAGGAGTGATTTGTGTCTTGCTTTTGAACGTTTCTTGTGTAATCGTTAGCATTTATATAATGTGTTGATTTTATGTAACAACACCGGATGCATTTGTTTACAGGCAATTAAGTGCAACCAAAATCATTGTGCAAAAATTCAGTTAGCAACAAATACTAATTTCATTTCCTCCAGATGTGTGTTTACATGCACTCTGTGCAACTGAAACTACTGTGCAAGTGAAGAAGTCGTTTGTTATTGCTAAAAATCCAGAAAATACCAGTGCTGCATTTCAGATGTGAAATTTGGGTGTAATCGGTGCAATTTGGGTGAAATCAGTGCAATCAAAATGACTGTGTAATTAAAGCAATCATTCAAATTTGCAAAAATCCAGCTAATAATCAAAATCAGTATCTTTTTTCATTCCCCAAATTCTTTTAATTAGAAATTATTATTAATAAGTGAATTTATTAATTTAGGCAAAACATCCCAAAAGGGAGAAGATATTTGGAGAAAATAATGAGTACTTACATTATTGTCCAATGGATCTTAGATTCTAGACTCTTTTTAATGCTCTTTGGGAGTCGTTGGCATTTCACTTTTTGTTTTGAAGATACCATCATGAATTTTGTTTCTGGAGATTCTGTTTCAATTGCAAAAAGTAAGAATGCTAAAAAACTTCCATCTAAATCTGGTTAGACTGCTGTATAACACATACTTAGTGTTATACAATTCAAGTGAGATATCGGCAGTATTTTCTCAGTAAAAGATTCCCTTTATAACAACAGAGAAATTACAACAAATAAATTTAAACCAATGTCACAAAATCCTGGACTGGTTCTCAAAATATTAGGGTATGTTTAGTTTTTTCATATCAGCTTTATTGGAGTACAATTCTAGGGAAACAACCAACAAAAAGGGTAGAATGACATAAACAAATTTTCCATGTGATTCTTAATTAAGGGATTACATAGCTCCATTTGGCATCCAGTTTTAATTTTTCTGATTTAAAATTCAATACTGTTTGCTTAGACATTTATACAAGCTTCTCAATATGCATCTCAAATAACAGACATAACTGACCCTTACTTATTAAACAGAGTTAATATTTCATCTATTTCTTGTCTTTTTGTCTGCAAAATAAAAGCCTAGAAATAATTATAACATTATATGGTTCTTCTATACCTGTCAGCTGCAGTTATATGATGTCTATACCAGAAAATCTTGATATATTATTGTAGAAACCCTCCAGGAGATCAAGATATTATAAAATAAATAAATATAGATTTCATTTCATTGCTGAGTGAGACCATGCAATTCAATAACTATTTGTCATTTAAAACTAACTTGATAAATAACAGGAGTAGCCACTGGACAACAGCACTGAAATAATTATTTTCTACATGGAGAATTACAATTATATGGATTTTTGCTTCAATAATAATAGTTTTATAAGCATATCAAGTGTATAGTTATATTTCTGATTCATTTCCTATAGGGTGACAAAAGAAAAATCTTCAAAAATGTATGTATGATTAATAAAACACTTCTATAAAACTTTTGTGGATTACTAAGGAAAGGGAGCGCACAGGTCTTGGCTAGTTAGTGTTTGAAAGGTAAGTGATTTTTTTTTAGCTTCCCAAGAATAAAAATAACACAAAACTCTTTGGTTTTGATAGTTTAACTTGTTCTGTGAAATATTTCTTACAAAATTAACATTATCTTCTATTATTTGGTTTTAAGTTTGAGACATATTTTAAATGTATTTTCAATTCATATAGTTATTTGATGCAAAGGACACTGAGATTTTTAAATAATTTGAATGAGTATTTTCTTTTTATTGTCCAACCTATGTACACATTGCATTCAAAGAGTATTCAGGCCCCCTTCACTTTTGTCAATTTTGTTATGCTGCAGTCTGATTCTACAGTTGTTGAAATTCATTTTTCCTAATTAATCTACACTCAGTACCCCATAATGACAGAGTGAAAACAGAATTTTAGAAATGTCTGTAAATCAACATGACAAATATTTTCTTTTGTCGATCACTGCCCCAGCTTTGTCCCAAATTCTGTAGGACAAAGTAAAGACAGTTAAGAGACAAGAATAATTCGAAACAACTGCACTAGAAATACTAATATGTCTTAGCCATTTTCAGGTTCTCATCAATAAGAAATGTAGAACAATACCTTCAAGAAACTGTGTTTCCTCTTCCACTTCCATCTTCGGAACTATTAGTATTTATTGCTATAGAAAAACATGACGTTTATATTTTAAAAATATGCAACAGGTTTTTAAAAAATGTGTGCTTTATACAACTTGGCTTATCAACCTGCATGATAGCTTATGCTAATATTTTTATGCATTTAAATATCTCCACTCACAATCTTGCTGTTTACTTTTATCAATCCTGTGTATACGTCACTGGAATCAAGTTCTACTTCAAATAGCAGGACTTGCTTCTGTCTGAAGCTTTCTTCTGCCATTCTTTACAAATTTCCTTTATAAATAGGCATTTTATGTAGTATTTATGAAATGTTAGAATTTTTTATCTTATTTCTAAGATAATTACTGCAATCATTCTCATACTGGGTCTAAACTGTTCTCTCCAATCGTATCAAATATCATCTTTACCCACATAATTTGATTTGATTTCCTCATTGCATCTTATTGCATACTAATGAACAGCTTTAAAGAGAAAGATGATTCAAGTTACTGAATAGTCCTCACACTGTGGTCCCTGAATGCCATATAATTCACTGGAGTATACTTCTAACTAGATAAACTTAGAATTATGCAGTACTGTAAATTATTAGTGCTGTGCAAAGGATCTGAAGGGCACTTCTCAAACCATGCAGTACAAGAAAAGCATTCTCCCCCAAATAACAATGCTCTCTGAAAGATTTGATCCAGCTGTTTCCAGTCTTTTCTATAACACTTATGTACATATGCTGAACCCAGTAACTTTTTCAGCAAAGTAAAATTCTTCATTTGCAAAATCCTATAAGGAACTGTGCTGAAATGCATGTGTTTCAAATGACCAAGTGCCATGCTTCCTTTGTGACAATACACTGCAAATTCATTGTAAAGCCCCAATAATGATCAGCAGCATTTACTTTACATCAGGACATATTTCTATGATAGTTGCTGATACATCTTATCATCTTTTGAAACTGCTCAGCAACATATAATTTTCTGGAAGACAACACAAATTCATTATTTTTTTCTTCACATTTAGCTACAAAGGACTCATTAAATGATGAGGTTACTCTAATTCATTGCAAAAGAACACATGTCTTGCTATATTTTTGTTTAGAGACCAGTAATCAGAACTGAAATCCCCATATAAAGTTCATATTCATGCAATGGCTTCTGCTTTTGTTTTACTACATTATGTCCAATAAAGGATTTCAATAGCTCAGTAAACTATATAAAAATAGATTCTTACAAAAATAGGTACTTCATCTTACGACTGATTCTCAGCATCTGCTGTGTTTGCTTTACAATAGAATTAGTTTTAAAAAGGTGAGACAGAAAATTGGTGACCACACCAAAAAATATATATAGATATAGCCCCATTCTTTTCACCAACACTTCAAAAGTACTGAGCCCTTGATATAACAACTATTCAGCATGTTTATTGTAGAGCATCTATACCTCCTAGTGGCCAGTCTACTTCAATAGCATATATTTATAAACAATGCCTATCTAATAGACACACAGCTGTATCAGCAAAAAAAAAGAGTAGGCAGGTATGTATTCGGTCATATATAAAAAGGTGACATAAAAATCTAATAATACAGATAATGCTTGACTTACAACCACAATTGAGCCCCAATTCACCCCATTTTACGACCTTTCCCGCCATAGTTGTTAAGTGAATTACTGCAGTTTAGTAACAGGATTGTTAAATGATTCTGGTTTCCCCACTGACTCTGCTTGTCAGGTCACAGAAGCCTACTTATAACAATTTCCAGTGGAATCTCTGCTGTCCAAATACCCCCATAATTGAAGCAAAAATTTTGCATTTCATTTCCTAATGCCCCCGCTACTTTTAATGATATTAATGAGGTCACCAGTGAGGAGTAGGATTCTCCATCACTCTGCCATTTTGGGGGTCCAGAAACATAGCCCGCTCTACAAAGTAAAGACTCTGGAGCCTTGTGTAGCCTTGTAAACAATGGGTTATCTTTGGCAACATTTTGAAAGGGCTTGCCAATTGGCCCCTGATGGAGTTGCTGGAGGTGGCTAATAGCAATAGCACTTAGATTTGTATACCACTTTACAGCCCTTTCTAAGCGGTTTACAAAGTCAGCATATTACCCCTAACAATCTGGGTCTTCATTTTACCGATCTCAGAAGGATGGAAGGCTGAGTCAACCTTGAGCGTGGTGAGATTCAAACTGACAAATTGCAGGCAGCCTTTCTCACTATCTTCGTCAATTTTACAGTTAATTTTAATGCCAATATTTGTTATTGTAATATTTTAATGCTTTATTCTTGCTTTTACTTATTGTAAGTCGCCTGGACTCGCCTCTTGGCGAGATGGCCGACACATATATTTTCATAACAAATAAAATATTTTTAAAAACCTATGCTTTATTCAGCCAAACGTGGCGAATCAGGCCTCCACTTAAACCTGTCCTTTGAATACAGTTTCCCCGGCTGAAAACGCCACCGCAGCTATTCTGCCTAACGCCAGCACCAAGATTACAATGCCCCAACAACCCCATTCGCTTTTCAAACACCACACGGGAGTACCGTACATTGCAATTTATCCTACAGAAGTAATCCGCAGCGGCTGAAAGCCTGCCTCCCGAACTCCCTACTGAAATGCCAGTTGCTACAGTACAGACTACCCACCTATTCCAGAACTCACCATTTTTATTTCTATGGTTACTCCCTCTCCAGATTGGCCGGTAGTGCGAATTCAAAAATTGCGGGCGTTCTGAGTTTCCCCGCAGATGTTAGTGCGCAGGCGTTAAGGAAGGGCAATTGCGCTTGCGTGTCTGGGTCGGCTTTCAACGCAACGGCGTCTGCGCAAAGAAGTCGAGCTTCCTCGCCAGTGAAAAGTGGTGGCGTCGATTAAGTAGGTATTGTTTGGGCAGCCGCAAGTGCTGGTTGATGTGGCTGAGGTGCGTTAGCCATCTTTTTTTTTAACCTAACACACGGAGTCGCAAACCACTGTTAGGCCAATTTGAGTTTTGCGGGCTGCATGAACCCAGCTTGTACGGTGATTCCTTTATTGTGTCATGGTGCCCGAGAAATTAGGCTAATTCTAGAAGTTATAGATAGGTTTCTATGGGTCAGTGTGCCGTCTGAACATAGCTTGTGATTTTGTGTTGGTTCACTTTGACGTATCAATCGGTTCTCCTATCTCGGAGCTACCACCGCTCTTAACCGTCTTCCTCTTTTGCAAGGAAGTGTCTTTGGGCATATATATATAATATATACAGTGTTTTGGAAATAATAGTAGACAGTCAAACGATACATTTTCCCTGTCGGGGATTGGGAAGTATGAATGCAAGTCTCTTAAGCGCCAAATCTCATTTTCCTTGTAAAATTTTAATTACACTATATACTCAACATTCACACGTCTTAGTTTTTTTTTGTTTGATCAAAAGTTTGATGTCTTTTTTTAAAAGGCATCATGACTTTATATAACTTTTTTTAAAAAAATTATTATTAGTATATAGATATTGCTCTCACCCAGTGACCCTAATAGCTATTCTTCCCTATGGCATTTTCACTGAGGTCACCTGTTAAGGTGAACAGTTTGAAATGAAAGCAGGCAGTGTTTTTCTTTCTTTGTTCACTCCATATTCTGATAGGTGGAGGTATCAAGTAGCTTGCTTAATAGCTCTAAACAATCCTGGTTCTTCCTGGTCCTTTTGTGCTCCCAATCGGTTAAGATTATTTGTAGGTGTGCTACTACTGATTTGCACTTACTGTAGGTTCTGAGTTGTCAACTTGAGAAAATAGTTAAGAGACAGTCTGCAAAACAAATTTGAAAGTTGTTTTGAAATGAGAATCTCAGAAGTCTAAATCACAACTTGTTCATTTTCCCATTAACGAAAACAGATGCATCTAGTTTTACATGGAAGCATATAAAAGGAAGATCTACCACTTTGGGCTTCTTAAAAATAACTAAATGCTTCATTAATTTTATCCAGCTCTTGGAACACAGGAACATCTTCACGACTGTTTTAGTAGAAAATGTTACGGGTCAAGAATGGGCTTCAGCGTCATTGGCCCTTACGTTGCAGGAGAGAAGAAGCAAGTGTTCCTGCCGTCCGACCGAGTTGGCGTTTGCTTCATCAGCATGTACTCCATCCTGAATGGGCTGCGATGGCTAAAAAGCAGCTAAAGGGCAAAAGCCCTGAAGAGTTGATATGGCACACTCCAGAGGGAATTGCCATCAAACCACTGTATTCTACAAGTGACACAGCAGGCTTTCCTGAAGAATTACCTGGAGTAAAGCCCTTCACTAGAGGTCCTTATCCTACCATGTATACATACAGGCCTTGGACCATTCGCCAATATGCTGGCTTCAGTACTGTGGAGGAAAGCAACAAGTTTTATAAAGATAACATCAAGGGTGAGATATGTTCCTTAGGAAATGGACATTAAGGACAATGTTGTGGTTGTAATCCGATATTTTAAATATATTTTTGTACCTGTCAGTCTTGACTTCCAGATGAATCCCTGCAGTCTCGGGGACCACCTTTTTAGAAGTGGGTTTCTCTTTCTTTTTTCTAGAGCTGAAAATTGCTAGTCCAAAATCACCTGTCTTCATGCCTAAGCAGGACTAAAACTCATGGTCTCCCAATTGCTAGCCAGGTGCCTTTAACCACTAAATCAAATTAGCTCTCAGTTGTAACTATATTTACTTATATTAATTTATTTACATATATTTATATGTAATTAATACCAGAAATAAGTTGCTTAGGAATTAATAGCACCCTATCAGGATGATCATATACAGCATTCAGTTTACATTTTATATTTTTGTAAGTATTTGCTCAGAAGAAAGTCTGAGAAATGTTGAATATTTTCTCTGCTCAATAATACGTTGTTCAACTGCAGTTCCTGTAAATACATAATATGAAACCTATTTAAATATTTAGGATGTATTTCTTTTATTAATAAAATTGCTTACAATAATAGAAATAGAAAGAGCAGTTCTGCCACAACAAATAGCCCTCTATGCTTACTCAGAATAACTCAGCACTGGAGGATTGGGGAACCTTTGATGAAAATTGAGGGGCTGCAGGATGAAAGAAAGCCTTGTGTAATTGGACACTTGCTTGTGCAACACTGAATTATTTCCTAATTTTTAATGTGATTCCTTTGGTCTGTATTGTTTTGAACAACTAATACCCCTTTTCAGTTAAATTCCATCTAACAAAAATGAAGATACAATTGTATACGTCATATTTTATATTTTTACTAAATTATTAATTTCATTTTCAAGCTGGTCAGCAGGGTTTATCCGTCGCATTTGATTTAGCAACTCATCGTGGTTATGACTCGGATAATCCTCGAGTTCGGGGTGATGTTGGAATGGCTGGAGTTGCCATTGACACAGTAGAAGATACTAAGATTCTTTTTGATGGAATTCCCTTGGAGAAAATGTCTGTTTCAATGACAATGAATGGGGCGGTAATTCCTATCCTAGCTACATTCATTGTTAGTGGGGAAGAACAAGGAGTGCCTCAATCCAAGCTGACAGGGACAATACAAAATGATATACTGAAAGAATTCATGGTTCGAAATACGTACATTTTCCCACCAGAACCATCAATGCAAATAATTGCTGACATCTTCCAATATACATCAAAGGTATTGCTTAGTTTTGTTTCTTTTAATTACCATGTGATTATCATGTATAAGGATCAGTGTTCGTTACAAAAAAAAATCGTACATATTTTCTTACAGCACATGCCAAAATTTAATTCTATTTCTATCAGTGGATATCATATGCAAGAGGCTGGAGCTGATGCTATTTTGGAGTTAGCATACACAATAGCTGATGGTTTGGAGTACTGCAGAACTGGACTTAAAGCTGGTCTTACCATTGATGAATTTGCACCAAGGTATATTAATTTAGGTTGTTGTTTTTTTGGCGGAGGGGGGAGGTGGCTTCTCTATCCTCAGTCTGTTCTGTTCTGTTCTGTTCTGTTC
>AZIM01000262.1:46054-61053 GCA_000516915.1 Ophiophagus hannah
GTTCTGTTCTGTTCTGTTCTGTTCTTCCTATAAGGATTCCCAGTGCATAAGTAACTCAATAAGATATAATTATTAACTTTATATATTTGTTCGTGGCTTAATTACATTTGTAGGTGAAAGTACTACATTACAATATACTACTAATTTAAATTAAAACGTTCATCAAACCTCTGCTTTCACTGTGGACTACATATAGTTTCCATCCCTCTGAAAATATAGTATTTGTTGTTCTTATATAGAAATTACGTAGAAAAATCCAGTTTTTAGGCCATGAATCCGTTATCTTTTAGTAAATTGCCTGTAGTTTTACTAACCTAAAGAAAATGAGGATTTTTTAAAAAATTAAATTGAACTATGTTGTTTATTTAGTACACAAGTTTTATATTACCATTTATTCCAGATATGATCTTAAATTATTTTATTGCAGGCTTTCTTTCTTCTGGGGAATTGGTATGAACTTCTATATGGAAATAGCTAAATTAAGAGCTGGGAGACGGCTTTGGGCTCACTTAATAGAGAAAATGTTTCAGCCCAAGGACACCAAATCACTTCTCCTTCGAGCTCATTGTCAGACTTCAGGATGGTCACTAACTGAGCAGGTACAAATCAGAGTATCAGTTATGATGACATGCAAATTTTAAAGAAGTAAATGTGGTATAGACTCAACATGTTGCTTTCCTGAAAGCACTTTTGTTTATAACTTAAGGAACATCTAATTCATACCCCCAAACTACCAATGCTGAATTTGGGGGAAGATTCTGGGATCAGCTGAGGACAGGAAGAAGTTAGTTTCCTGGAATCTGCAGCATAATGGCTGGGATAAGAAAAAAATGAAAGCATTACACTCCACAAGCATTTTAATTATTTCATCCATCATTAAAGATATGCCCAGATTTTCCTGCAGCCTAATATCCTGTGTTTATGGATATGTTACACAGTAATACATATTTTTGATTAAAATTTTATAAATTAAGAAAGAGAACTTAGGCACTCAAGAGTGTTAGAACTGTTCAGAGTATGAAAAAGGGTTTCACATTAGTGAGAGAAGCACCTGTCCTTAAAACCTTAAAGCAACTAGAGTTTTTGGGTCATTGATTTGAAGGCTATCAGTTGCTTCTCTGCCAATCTTAGCATTAGTATTGTTGTATGCGTACAGATTCAGACAACCAGAGACAATTTTGAAGTATCTCCTTCAGTTTCAGTTTCCAGAGGATGTGATGTCTTTAATACTCTAAGAAGGGATGCTTTCTTTATGCTAATATACTTTTTGAAGTGCTTTTGAAGTTATGTACAGATTTAGTAGATACGTTCTAAGACAGCCAAATGGCAGTTTAGGTAGGAATTCCTGGGAGTGTTCTTGACACATCTGAAGACATCATGTTAAGAAAAGCTACTTTAAGATGTCTTATAAAAATAGTTTCCCTTATAATGTATTTGATCTTCTGATTCCCCACCCTCCATTCCATCATTGGAAGCATCCCAACCAATGTAAATAACTCAATTTCATCTGGTTATGATAAGTTCAACCTGCAGAAATAATATTTATATTACTGTAGTATATTTTTAAATCCGATTTTGTTAAAGTTTCTAGGATATAACTGATGTCAAAATCTAATTCAATATTACTCAGAACATTGATGTGCTCAAAAGACAACATGTATTCCTCTGCATCAGTTTCATTTTTTAAAAGTAAAATTACGATTTTTGTAATAGGATCCTTACAATAACATTATCCGCACCACAATTGAAGCAATGGCAGCTGTGTTTGGTGGTACCCAGTCCTTGCATACAAATTCATTTGATGAAGCTTTAGGATTGCCAACTGTGAAAAGTGCACGAATTGCAAGGAATACACAGATAATAATACAAGAAGAATCTGGCATACCCAAAGTTGCTGATCCATGGGGTGGTTCATTTCTAATGGAATCTCTTACCAATGATGTTTATGAAGCCGCTTTAAAGGTCAGTTTGTTTATTATAGAGAATAGGTAATAAAGATGCTGATAATCTTTTATATGAGCTCAGAAACAATTACTAGCTCACTTCTTTATATTGATATATTTCTTCTTTAACAGCTTTGTAGATTCCTATTTACCCAACAAACCCCCACCCCAAATTTCTGATTAGCTAGCAATAAATTTTACTTTTTCACTGATGAGTCAGCAGATGGCTTTGTACAAAACCACACAATTTTCTTGGAAGCATTTTCAGAAGTAGTTTGCCATTTTCTTCCTATAACTGAAAAGGAGTGCAACTGGGCTCAAGTCACTCCAACTGGCTTTAGGCCAAAGACAGATTTGTGGATTAAGAGAGAAACCAGTTAAGCCTAAGTTAAGAACATAAACTTTATAATAAGAAATACTCAATATGTTGAATTTGGGGGTTAGGTGTGCGCCATTTGTAGAAGAACTTTTAAGTTTTTTTCATTTTAAGTTGGAGCTAATTTTAAACTATATCATAGGACATCAATCCTTTTAAGAATTAGGAATTGTATTTTCTTATATTAACTACATGTTTATAAAGAGGGTTCTTATTTATTCCTTTTGGGTAACTATTTTTTCTTTCATAAAGAGCCTAAATGTTTTATTAAATATTATATTAGACAATAAGCACACTTAACAACTTTTCTTTGTTAGCTCATCAATGAGATTGAGGAGATGGGTGGAATGGCCAAAGCTGTAGCTGAAGGAATACCAAAACTTCACATTGAAGAATGTGCTGCTCGAAGACAAGCCAGGATTGATTCTGGTAAGAAAACCAGAATTATTTATTCTTCAACTGTGTAAGCATTTAAAAGATCTTCTCTTATCTCACTGAAGTTAATATATGTGCGTGAATTTGATTCCAACTTGTATGTTTTAAAATTCTGTTCCAGAATAAATTTAAAACAGTGAAGAAGTTGAGGCTTTTTAGCAACATTGCCAATAAAAGAAGAGCATTAGAACATTGTATTGTTTGGCATGAAGACTGCTGTTAGTTTTGCATGACCAAGGAGACTATTTATGTTTCTCAAGCAGTATTGCATAACTTTTAAAATAGAAGAATAAAGACTGCTCTCTCCCACTCCCATCCTCAAATCTCTTGGACAGATCAAAGCCTTTAAGTTCACTTAAGTAATTATTTGGATTCTTTCCTGCTCAACAGCTTATTAAGACAAAAACTATTCCGTATTTTTCGGAATATAAGACACACTCCTCCCCCCTCCCCCCCCCAAAAAAAGTGGGTGGAAATGCCTGTGCATCTTATACACGAATACAGGCCCGTTTTTGGCCTCCAGAGGCCTCCGCGGATTCCATTTTTGCCCTCCCTGGCAGAATTGCAACATATAGTTCCTTCCACCCACACATAAACTGATAATTTGGAGTCTTCAATTAATTACTTCCATAGGCACATATTAACCACACATTAATAAATGTGTGTATAAAAATGTTTTTAAAAAGCATTCTATTGCTTTCATTTTTAGATACAATTTTTAAAGTTTATTCCATATAAAGAAAACAGTGCAAAATAATGTTGCTTTAGTACATAAAAGAAAGAAATGATAAGATAATTCAATTTATAATATTGTATATATATTTGAGAAAAAAGGAGTACTATATATATATATTGATTATAAACAGAGGAATTCTTGCTTTCTCATATCAGAGACATTTTCTGCATTGAGCAAAACCATTACAGTTGATTTCTATATTTTCTAAACATCTATTCAATATACCAATTGCCAATTTTTTTATAAAACCAGATTGTGCAAGATTGACGATCAAAGGTAATACCATCTGCAGTTTATATGCTAGAGACAGTCAATACTTCTGCATCAGCTTTTAACTAGGAAACTAGTTATTAACTTGCACAACTAATCAAATCTCTTCCAGTCTTCAAAATCACATTTTTATATGAGAACAGTTTCAGTGAGAAAAGCCAGAAAAACTTTTATTTAAAAGGCATCATTATAAACTTTAATAGATTAATGCAAAAAGCTAAATATACATCTTATATGGGAGTTCATGTTTTAGAGATAATGATTTCTATTATTTCTTGGTGGTAATTAAATTATTCTTTAAGCTTTGTAATTAATTTCAAAAGGAAAATTTATAAAACTGCAATAGAATGTCTCCTTAACTGCATACTCAGTATAGTTTCAGTTTAACAAATCAAATTATTATGCATTGAAAGATTAATGGAGCAAAGTGAAGAGTCATGAATAGGGTTTGCTTTGGCTGCAAAAAACATTCTTAGGTGCTGCTGTTAGAGAATATACGAACTGAGTAGTGACTGATCAGGGCCTTATTTCTGATAAACCACTGTAATGCAACCTTCAGTTATGATTAAATGTTACATGTTTTATATTTGAAGCATTAGATGTCTGATCGTTTGTAATAAAGGGATGTACAGTGCATTCAGAAAGTATTCAGATCCCCTTCACTTTTGTCAATTTTGTTATGCTACAGCCTGATTCCTCAGTTGTTGAAATTCATTTTTTTCTCATTAATCTACACTCAGTACCCCATAATGACGAACTAAAAACAGATTTTTAGAAATGTCTGTAAATTTACTAAAAAGAAAAAAAAACTGAAATATCACATTGGCATAAGTACTTAGACCCTTTGCAATAACACTTGAAATTTAACTCAGGTATCTCCCAATTCTCTTGATTGGTGCTGACAAGTTTCTATACCTTGATTGGAGCCCACCTGTGGTAAATTAAATTGATTGGACATGATTTGGAAAGGCACACACCTCTCTATAGAAGACCTCATGCACTGTAACAGACCAAAAGCCATGAGGTGAAAGGAATTGCCTGTAGAGCTCAGAGGCAGGATTATTGCAAGCACAGATCTGGGGAGGGCTACAATAAAATTTCTGCTGCACTGAAGGTTCCTAAGACCCCTATGGCCTTCATAACTCTCAAATGGAAGAAATTTGGCACAACCAGGACTCTTCGAGAACTGGTCATCTGGTCAAACAGAGCAGTCGGGCCTTAGTAAGAGAGGAGACCAAGAACCCGATGGTCACTCTGACTGAGCTCCAGAGATCCTGTGCGGCGATGGGACAGAGTTCCAGAACATCACCGTAGCCCTCTACCCTTCTGGACTTTATGGCAGAGTGGCTAGACGGAAGCCTCTCCTTAGTGCAAAACACATGAAAGCCTGCTTGGAGTTTGGAAAAAAGCACCTGACTCTCAGACTGCAAGGAAAAATATTCTATGGTCTAATGATGCCAAGATTGAACTGTTTGGCCTTAATTCTAAATGTTATGTCTGGAAGAAACCAGGCACTGCTCGTCACCTGCCCAATGTCATCCCAAGAATGAAGCATGGTGGTGGCAGCATCATGTGAGGGTGTTTTTCAGCAGCAGGGACTGGGAGACTGGTCAGGGTTGAGGGGAAGCTGAATGAAACAAAGTACAGGGATATCCTCAATGAAAACCTGTTCCACAGTGCTTAGGACCTTAGACTGGGCCAAAAATTCACTTTCCAACCTGACAACGATCCTAAGCACAAAGCCAAGATAACAGGAATGGCATAGGGACAACTCTGTGAATGTCCTATAGTGGCCCAGTCAGAGCCCTGTTGAACCATCTTTGGAGGGACCTGAAAATAACTGCCCACTGACAGTTGCCATCTATGCTGACTGAGCGTGAGAGGATTTGCAAGGAAGAATGGCAGAAAATCCCCTAATCCAGGTGTGCAAAACTTGTCTCATCATACCCAAAAATACTTGAGGCTATAATTGCTGCCAAAGGTGCTTCAGCAAAGTACTGAGTAAAGGGTCTGAATACTTATGCCAATGTGATATTTCAGTTTGTTTTTAATAAATGCATAGACATTTCTAAAAATCTGTTTCCAGTTTGTCATGGGGTACTGAACGTAGATTAATGAGAAAAAAATGAATTTCAACAACTGAGGAATCAGGCTGTAGCATAACAAAATTGACAAAAGTGAAGGGGGGCTGAATACTTTCTGAATGCACCGTACATTGGAATACCTCAGCTTCTCTGTATGTGTGTGTCTGTAAAATTTATTTTATATTGAATATGTACAATTTGAACTGATTTCACTTTGTGAACTGATTTCAGCTGACTGCAAATACAGGGTAACAAAAATTATTTTTAAAAAAATATTTGAAAAATAACAGGTTCAGAAGTAATTGTTGGAGTAAACAAATACCAGTTAGAAAAAGAAGAGACTGTTGAAGTTTTGGCAATCGACAATACATCGGTCCGTAACAAACAGATTGAGAAGCTTATAAAGGTAAATGCTGTGCAGTTTTTTTAAGAAAAAAAAAAGCTGTTTCGTTTTTCATTTTCTCAACAATAGGGTTATGGTCAAATTGCTCATCAACAGATGATCTTTTTTTAAAAGAATGCTTCATATCCTTTTTAAGAGTGCTTTATATGAGCTGTTCCTTATTTATGGCTGAGCTTTGTCTTGGAGGTTTCTAGTGCAATCTCTTAGCCCCAGCTATCCAGCTATGATCTTTTCTATAAAAGCTTCCAGAAGACTGTAAATGTATGCAGTTTGGAATTTTACAGTGCACGTTTATTGTAAATACATGCAAAAATCTGGTTCCCCTTCCCCATAGCTCCAAGAGTGCTGTTTACACTTTTCTTTCATTTTTTCCTTAAAGGTGAAAGCTTGCAGAGATGAAGTAGCAGCCCAGAAGTGTCTCACTGCTTTAACTGAATGTGCAGCTACAAGACAAGGTAACTTGCTGGCCCTGGCAGTAGAAGCAGCACGCGCAAGGTAGGTGGAAAGGATTGTGCACATTTATCAAATAACTAAATGGACTTTAGAGCTACTCTTTTGGTTCATAGTTGTGTACTTGACAAGCACACTCAATCTGCAAAGCAACATTTGAGGCTCACCCAAGGTTCTTGTGGTATGAAGGAACATGGAGATAAATTACTAGAATACCTTTAGAATACCCAGTTTGTCCACTGCTTCCAAAAGTATATATAGAAGAGATTACTGCAAAATTGAAGAAGCTTCTTGGATGAGGAGCAAAACATTTTNNNTTTTTTTTTGAGGGGGGGGGGGGACACCTTTGGAATAACCATGACCTCGATGAATGAGAATCTCCAGAGACAGATGAGATTATATACAAAATAATTTGTTCTAGTGATTAAGGCACCAGGCTACATTTAGTAATTGGATGTGGTAAAACCTAGCTTTAATTTGTTCATCTGAATAAATTAAATAAATTATGAATGCCTGCCACCATGTTGACATGAAAGCCTACGCAAGATCTGTAAAAGCCTATACTGTAGCTGAGAAACTGATATAATCACATATCCCAATCATGCTATTCATTGTAATGCATTCTGCTAAAAATAGTAAATTTCTGTCAATCACTTCAAAAACAGTTTTCCCTGTGTATTTAATGCCACACAACTGAACTAGCAGCCAGTGTGGTTTAGCATTTAAAGTGTGGATTAACAGCAGAAATCCATCCTCATCCAAAGAACTTCACTGAGTGATCTTAGGCCAGTCATCTATCAGCCCAACCTACCTCATGGGGTTTTTTTTTTCATGGGGTTTTTTTTTCATGGGGGGGTAGATGAGAAGCGGGAGCACAGTATATATTACCTTGCATTTTTGAACAAAAGTCAAGATATATATCTTAAAAGATTATACATATATATGTAAACTATTATAAATATTGTTGAAGTGGAGAACATGTAGATAAATAAGTATGCTACTCGTAGAGTATACTGTTATTGTACAAGAACACAGCTTTGCTAATGTTATATTTTGATAGTTTATACCTCTTCAAAAGAAGTAAATCTAATGTTTTGATTGTATACTTGCTTCAGATGTACAGTTGGTGAAATAACGGATGCAATGAAAAAGGTATTTGGTGAGCACAGAGCCAGTGATCGCATGGTGAGTGGCGCATATCGTCAGGAATTTGGAGAGAGTGATGAGATTACTCAAGCCATCAGCAGGTAAGACATGTACTCTTTTCCTCTGTGTTTATGTCTTATTTTCCAAGAGTTCAAATTCTCTACAGGTAGTCCTTGACTTACGACTGCTTGCTTAGGGAAGCAAAGAGAGATCTCCAAAAGGAACTTACAACTTGATTTCAAAGTTCCAATGGCCACCCCACATGATCTCACAATTGCATTTTGGGTGGTTGGCAACCAGCCCATATTTACAGCTGTTTGACAGTGATTTATGACTTTTTTTTTACTTGAAAATAGTGTTTAATTCCAGCTTCCAACAAAAATGGCTAACTGGGCTTGCTTAACAACCACCACATTTAGTTAGCAACTATGGAGTTTGCTTAATGACCACTGCAAGAGATCATAAAATTGAGCAGTCACATGGTGACTACAACCTATGGTTCTATGTTGAGGACTAACTCTAGTTTATCTTAGGTCTTATATATTTTCTCTTCATTGTTAAATTAGGAGGTTGCTTTCTCTCTTTTTCTTTCTTTAAGCCAGTTATATTTCTTTAGTAAATGTAATTCTTCAAAATTTTGTAAGATCCACTATCTTCAAAGCTTTTGTATCTTTCTGCATATCTATTTTTTTAATGTTTCTATGTAGGAGTGCCGATATTGTTTTAGTTTAATTGTTTAATAATTCATTCATTAAATCATTTTCCTAATGAGATTTGATAATATTCAATATTTTGAAATTAAAATTTAGCAACTAAGTATATTTTGAATATGATTTTAAAAAATCTTTTCTTAATTTTCAGTTTCAAAACTGATATGTACATGTAATTTTATGCTCACAGTGTTTACACAATTCAAAGTTATGTCTGTACATTGCAAATGATAACTCTATCGCTTCCAGGATGTGTGTGACATAAACTGCCATGTCTCTTTTTCCTTAAAGCCTTCTTTTCCTGCTTATATATTCACTAGATTTCTTTCTATCAGCTTTTTTCCACTACCTTTCACCTATTTTCCTCAATTTTTTTTCTATTCTTTCTCTCTCTACTTTTCTATACCCAATCCTTTATCCCTCCTTCTCCTTTATTATTTATTTATATTCTGCCATTGTTACTTTCATAAATAACTCAAGGCAGTGAACAAAACCTAATACTCCTTTCTCATCCTATGTTCCCTACAACAACACTCCTGTATATTTATCTGAGAGACTGACTGGCCTAAAATCACCCAGCCAGCTTTCAGGCCTAAGGTGGGATTAGAACTCGGTCTTCAGGTTTCAAGCCTGGTACCTTAACAACTAGAGCAAACTGGCTTTATTTCTTCGTTCCAAAAGAACATAAACTCTCAGTAATCTTTACACTCATTAGTTGAAGCAACGATTGCATTTACTAATGACCTTAATATGCCTTAATAGTGACTCAATTCTGCACTATTTTTAAAATGTACAAGGCTGCCCAACAATAATTCGGGGAGGGGGATATTAGTAAAAAACCAAGAATGAAAACCCAACCAGTATAAAATCAATACAAAAACTGTATCATACACACATAGCTGGAGCTAGAAATAACAAACCATGTTACCTTTTTTCTTAAGAGGAGAATCTATGTGCAGGTAGACCTTGATTTAAATTAGTTCATTTTGTGACCAATTGAAGTTACAATGGCCCTGAAAGTGATTTATCACTGTTTTTCATACTTGTGACTGTTGTACCATCTCCATGGTCACATGATGAAGATTCCAATACTTGGCAACTGATTCATATTTATGATGGTTACAGGGTCATGCCATTACAATGCATGTGTAGTTCTTGCAATAGTGCACCCCCAATGTGATTCCTTAATGATTTTTTTTATGTTCTTGGATTAACAGTGAACATGTTTAGTAGTTCTGTAGTACTCTGTCTGCTATTTATTATTTTTAGAGTTAACAAGTTTCTGGAACGGGAAGGTCGTAGACCACGTCTTTTGGTTGCTAAAATGGGCCAGGATGGCCATGATAGAGGAGCCAAAGTAATTGCTACAGGATTTGCTGACCTTGGTTTTGATGTAGATATAGGTCCACTATTCCAGGTATTGTTTCGATGCTTGCTTTCTGATTGATTGATTGAATCAATTATGTTCTCTCCCAAGTGACTCGAAAATATTAAATAGTTAAAAAAAGAATTTAGAAAAAAGCACCAGTTTGCTGCAGTAGTTCAGTGTTTTATTTCTGCTGTTGTATATGAAAAATACACACTTAATTTTTACATGTTCTTTATTTGCTATTTCTTGCTTAGACACCCCTTGAAGTGGCCCAGCAAGCTGTAGATGCTGATGTGCACTGTGTAGGGGTGAGCACACTAGCTGCTGGTCACAAAACTCTTGTTCCTGAACTCATCAAACAGCTAAACAGCCTTGGACGCCCAGATATTCTTGTCATGTGTGGAGGTGTCATCCCTCCTCAGGTATTAAGATTATTCAGTTCCCCTTGTTACTGTAAACTTTGGGAGAAGTTTTATTTTATATCTGGGCTTATTTGTTTGTGGTGGATTGGTGGGTTGTTTTTACATTTTTCTATCTTTTCCATTTCTTACAAATTGTTAACATCATTCAAGGATTTTTTCCATCTACCATATCTTGTTAAATAATCAACATCAAGAACTTGATGTTAAATATTTTCAAAATACTAAAGGTACAAAATACATCCAGCTGCACAACAACCTCTCACCTTAATTAAATTACCTAAAAAAATATTTTGCAGTTACACAGTTGGGAAAATATACCTTTGGGTACAAAAACTTCTAAGTCAACAGTGTACCCATAGATCATTTTTAAATATATATAAACAAACTAAATCTAAAACTATACTGAATACAAAGCGTTTTTTCAGTGTTTTTTTTCCTTTGAGCACTCTTCAGTTTAATAGCTGTGGGCCTAATAATCATTGGTGGCCTCCTTGTGCAGGAGGTAACATGCACTTTTCTGAGGATTTTTAATTTTAGATTAGATTAATACTTGCTTAGAAATTGCAGATTTCTCAATGGCTTCAAGCAATGCAACTCCCTATGGCTATGCAAACTGGGTGAATTTATAATAAGAGCATCAATGTTCTAGCCCATAATTGCTGTCTTGATGTTTTCCTACTTGCTGCCATCTCAGCAGGCCACCATGAAAGTGTCATCTCGCAGTACATGTTCTCAGAATTTTACTAGCAAAATCTTATCTATATATGTTGATCTGCCTTTTTCTCTCCCTGAATAGGATTATGACTTCCTGTATGACTCTGGCGTTTCCAATATATTTGGCCCAGGAACCCGAATTCCTAAAGCAGCTGTACAGGTTCTTGATGACATTGAAAAATGTCTGGATAAGAGGCAGCAATCACTATAAACCATTATCATTGAATAATTCATTCTGCACATTATATACCTGTACAGATTTATTATATGAATGTGATATGATCAATTGCAAGGAAAATAATCAATTTAAATCAGCTTCAATGCCTGATGTTTTGTTGTGCTTTCTAAGAAAGTAGAAAAATGCATGTGGGGTTAAACATGAGAAAAAAAATTTATGAATGGGTATGAATGCAAGTTTATCAATAAAATCAAAATGGCACAATAAAAATTCAATTGAATGTTTAAATAGCTATTGCATAGAAGTTTATTTCAGTTATATATTCTAGCAGCTTTATTTTACAATCTGAGCATTTAAACAAATTGTAAAATAAAGTTGCTAGAATTGAGTAGAGAGGCAATATCTCAAATGTATTCAAATTTAGCTGTTAAACTTTTGGCACAAATATGTCATTGGGATAATTTATACAATGTGATGGAAACTTTATTGATGTAACGAGCAATATGCACAGAAATAAATATTCATGTGGATGTTAGTCCTTACATGTTAATGAGACACCCCCTCATAAAGACATTGTTTTAAAAAGTTGTTAATGTTTTAATTGTATATTTTTTGACTTGTAAGCCACCCAGAGTTATTGAGACGGGCAGCAATAGAGAAGGAATGAAATGAAAGAGCTACCAATTGAAAGAGAAACCAATTACTAGAAGTCTTCAGTTCTTCAACACAGAAGAGATGTATCACTTAACACAAGTTATGATACAAGTTATATTTAATCATGGTTTATTGTATAGATCTCAGTTGTCACAGCTTTACAATAAATTCATGAATATTGGCTTAATAAATCTCAGTGAGCAAATGTATATATATGCAAAATAAAATGGAAGAAACTGCATGATTTAAGAATACATCACAGAGTACTTGTAAGAAACTTTGTTGCTGCAACAGAAAGGAAAGGAAAATATTTTAGCATGCTCATAATTTTGGAGATCTTCATGAGCTTTTACAGGGAAAGGCTTATAGAATTGTTCCTACTATAATTAAAGTTTAGTTTTCAAATTTTCTGTTCTTAAGAAATGTATCAGTGCTTTGTATTTATTTCAGAAACAGTTTAAAGATAGGTTGGAAAATAGATTATAAAAAAATACTTGTTCTTTCTTAAGACATCTATATGTCTCTTGGGTATTAGAAGTACACATTCCTGATAGTTCATTTTACAGGTAAACAATTGAAACAATGAAAAAAAAATGCAATATGTGATACAAAATTAACTATTGTGGATTCAAGCATTTCAATACTCCCAACTAAACAACAGAAAATCTGGCCTACCTCTTCTATTCTGCCATCCCTTAATAAATGTAAACAATTAAGCTTCTAAACAGTAAGGCTTGTATGAAACACATACAACTGTTTTGAATTTCTGACAAAAGATAAGTAGACTTCCAGTCTCCATTACAGGTAGTCTTCAATAGGCAACAATTGTGACCAGCAGCTCTGTTAAGTGAAGCAGTCGCTAAATGGGAAATTACATGACTGCCTATATTTCCCTTTTCCCTGCTGCCCTGCCCTTTGGACTGTTCATTCCAGTGCCAGGATGATTAAAAATAGAAGGGAATTGATGTTCGTACAGGTAGTCCTTGTTTACCAACTGCCTTAACCAGAGATTGTTTGAAATTACCATGGTGCTGGAAAACGGATTTATGACCAATGCCTGCATTTACAATCTGAAGCTTCCCTCAGTCTTGTGATTGCCATCAGAATTACTATGTTTATCCTCTACCTGGCCTATTGTGGTTTTTTTTTCTGTTTCTTTTCCTTTGCCTCCCTTCCAGACCAGATTACAAGACAGTGACTAAGACATAATGACAAATATACAGTGGGGGCTACATATCAAAAGGAATACACTTGCACTTCTGAGTCCAACATCCTGATGTATTCCTTATTGTTTCTTGCTTATTGTAATTCCTAATGTGAGGACGGGGAAAGGGCACAATCTCAGTCAAATAATTCCCCTGAAGCGAGGATTCACTTTGAAGCAGCTGAACTAGTGGCTGTGAAAAAATTAATTGGCCGTTGAAGTAATTTACCGATCTGATGGTTTTTGCCTCCGGGGCTGTTTATTGCCGCTTCATTTCCACCTATGAATTTGCCAAGTGGAAGTCAAGTTATGTGCCGATTGGCTCCTTCCACCTCTTTTGCCCGTTTGGTTAGAACCCGGCTAAGTATGCATTAGGTTTTTTTATTATTTGGTGCTACAAAGTCCCTGTTGTGTGTCTTGACACCGCAACTCAATCCTAAGGGAATCATTAATGTCTTTTCTGGTTGATGAAGCCCCTCCCTTTGGAAGTGGAGAGTCAGAGGGTGCAACTATTCATTTTTTGCGTCGCTACATAAGGCGCATTTAAAGAACCCCGTCCCTGTTTTTGATAATATTTACTCCGGAGCCGGTGAGTCACGCTTTGTCCACCTGGGTGCCCGCGCTTACTCACCCTCTAGAGATGGGTCTCTCCAAGCTGAAGGCAAACAGGAGGAAGGAGGACGGTCCAAGCCCCCCTTCACGCCTTCGGCGCTTACCTTCCTGAGGCAGGGGCGCCATCTCCTCCGCTGCCACGATTCAGTCAGCCGAACCAAAGCCAACTGCTCCCGCTCACTTTTCAAATTTTGAGCGCTCTTGGGATTAAAGCTCCCCACATAGGCCTGTGGCGCCTCTCCATGGTTTCCGACGGCAGGGGCGCTTCTCCCGCAACGGGGCCTCTTTTGCAGAGCGGAGCGCGCTTCTTTGAAGTCGAAGGGAGCTGAAGGGACTTGAAGCAACTGGGAAGAACTGCGGGGGACGTTAGGCTATTTTCACTTTTGAGTCGGACTTTATGCGATGCCCGCATCAACCAGTACTGAGAGGATTGGAGAGAAAAGAAGCAGCGCCGTGGAATTCGTTAAATTCATTTGACTCTGCCGCGTGAAAAAGCCACCCGGCTCCTGTGAAGCCTTCAGCACAAAAAAGAAACTATCCCGCCTCACGGGGAAAGCAACCTTCTTTCTATACGCAAAGCATAAACAGGGAAGGGACACCGTCCCCGCCCACAAGAGGGCGGGGCTTCCTCTTGCCCAATCCCGAGTCCTGCTGGAGAGTCCTCGCAGGCGGCGTTCACTTGGTGCGAGTGCGCCTGTGCAAGTTGTCCCAGCTCCTCTCGGGTCGTTGGGGGGCTTGCTTGTTCTGCCGTTGTTGTTTATCTCCCTTTGCGGGGCTTCACTCGCCCTCCGTCAAGATGCCGCGGATCATGATAAAAGGGGGCGTGTGGAGGAACACAGAGGTAATGTTCTCACGCTTTCCCAATCTTTTTCGGGCCAGAGTTGCTCTCTTTCTTATATAGGGCCTCTGCGGTTAAGGACATGGCGGCGGACAAGCGCATGCGCAAAGGGCCCTGACGCCTGCGTGGAAGAGAAAATGGATCTGGCTAGCAGGTCCTTTTTTTAATTATTGCGTCGGGATGGAAGCTTACATCTTGCTCTCCCATGACGCCAAATAACAAGCGAAGCTAAATTCAGTGTCTGTTTCCTTCTCTGTATTGGGAGACTGGAGCTTCCTCTCCCGGTCTCAATGACAACCAGCGTACTAACAAATTAGACAAGGAGTAGGAAGCGCTGGTTCTGGACTGCCATGGTGTAGGGCAGGAGTCTTCTAACTTGACAGCTTTAAGACTTGTGGACNNCAACTCCCAGAATTCCTCCTCCAGTCATGATAGCTCAGGAATTCTGGGAGTTG
>AZIM01000262.1:69723-85439 GCA_000516915.1 Ophiophagus hannah
CAGTTCCTTCTTTCTTTTTGCCAACATATTTTTTGTTAAAATCTTTGTCTTATCCTTGTTTATTTTCAAACCTGCTACCTTTCCATATTCTTCTATTGTTTCTAATAACTTGGGTGCTGATTCCAACGGATCTTCAAGTATGAATGCTAAATCATCTGCAAAAGCTTGTAGTTTATATTCTTCCTTCTTAATTTTCATTCCTTTTATCTCTTTCTGTTCTCTGACTTTTCTATTCAACACTTCTAATGTTAAAACAAACAACAAAGGTGACAAAGGGCAGCCTTGCCTGGAAAGGCTTTTCTGATCCTATGTTGACCGTTTGTAAATGAATGAATGGTAACTTTGTATATTTGTTTTGCAGATGAACTTGAGATGCTCTCTGAAGCTAGAGCTCGTTTGGCTAACACTCAGGGAAAGAAAGCCAAAAGGAAAGCAAGAGAGAAGCAGTTGGAAGAAGCCAGGTAAGCCTACATCTCAAGTACTTTCATTGAACGCTGTTGCTTCTAATCAAATTTAAGATTAAATCATAAATCGTAACAAAGTTTTTATGCTCCGGTTTGGCATAGATAGCTTGGATTTTTTAGGATTTGTTTTGTATGCATAGCAATCTGTGATGGGTTCTAAGCCTAACTCCTTGCAGCTCCTAATTCGTTTGAATCTAGATGAATAGACTCCATCCCCTTCCTTATCAGATTCACTTTCTGCATAATTGTGCAGAATTTCATGCATAATTGTGATAAAGCTGGTAGAACTAATCACATATTTGAAATATTGCATTTAAACCTAGACTTTTTAATAAGTCTTATTTCACACAGATTTTTTGTCTTTTAAAATTCAACAATTGAATGGAGATTTGGGTTTTTTAAAAAATAAAGTATGGATATTTTGTTTCCTTCAACAAAAGAGGTCTATATGTTATACACAGCCTTTAACATTCACTTCAAACTTGATTTTACTCCTCAGGCGTCTTGCTGCTCTACAAAAAAGGAGAGAACTCCGAGCTGCAGGAATTGAGATCCAGAAAAAAAGAAAAAAGAAAAGAGGAGTAGATTACAATGCTGAAATCCCATTTGAGAAGAAACCTGCTCCTGGTTTCTATGATACATCAGAAGAAAACTATCAGGCACTGGATGCAGATTTTAGGAAACTAAGACAACAAGATTTGGATGGGGAATTGAGATCGTAAGTAGAATTTGGATTAAAGTAATAGATGGAGCAAAATCTTGTGATACATCAAATTCTGTCTGAGGCCTCACAAAGCTTAAACATTGATGTTGTTCCAGTTGTAAATGTTTCTCTTCACACACAGCAAGAGCAGCATTTATCTCCCGAGGGTTTCTAATTGTTTAGGAAAACATAAGGATTGCAGAAGGATGGGAATACCTTTCTTTTTGCATGGAGATAGTGAATATTTTTTTTCCTCTATTTTAAATCTAGCCACTTGCATTTACTAATCCCTATAATTTAAAAGTAATAATAAAGCACTGGAATTTTTTAGGATTAATCACTCATTTTTATCTTCTTGTAAATATAGGGTAACCATATTTTGTACAGCTTCCTCAAAAGATATCTGAAAGGCTGCCGTCTATTTGTGCTCCTGCTTCATCTTATAATTTTAACCATCTTAATATTTATCAGTGCTAAATCTTCCTGAAAAAATGGCAACAACATATTTCAGATGCAGACTATAAATAAAATAATATACAGATAGTCCTTGATTTGTGACTGGTTGCTTAACAATAGTTTAAAGTTAGGATGGCCTTGAAAAGGGTGCTGTAAGTAGAGCACTTCCAAATGATGGCCCTGCCTCCCCATGATCACATGATTGCAATTTGGGCACTTGGGAACCAGTTCACACTTAAAACCAGTTGTGATTATATGATTGCCATTTATAATGATCTCTGCTGGCTTTGCCAGGAAGTCATTGCTTTCTGCTGTTGGGAGCCATTTGTGCATGCTCTATCCGGGGCCTTCGGGGCCCTAAGGTGCCCCATGCTCCTTATTTTACTGCTGCCTTCCCGCTCTAGTGCTTAAAACCTCCCTGCCAAAATCTAAGCACATTAAACCTCACTTGTGCAACTGCTTAGAAAAGGGGGTGTGCCTTTGGCCTGGGTGGCAGGAAAGGCAGGGCAAGGTAGAGCAGGAAGGAGCCCAAGAGAAGAACAATAAAGCATGTTCTTTCCCCTTTCCTTTTCCTCCCCTTTGTCTGGTCTCCCTCTCACTTTACCCCACTTTTTTTCTGCTCTTCTCCCTCATTCTCAAACTCAGCCCTCCTCTCTCTTTTATACACTTATACCATTCCTGTTTTCTCCCTTTTGTTTCTGCTTAGGCACTCAGCTCTGATTTGTCTTCCCTTCTCCCTCTTTTTCCACTCTCTCCTTTTCTCCCCTATCTTTGGAGAAGCGCCAGCAGTGAGCAGCATGTCAAAGTTACAGTGGTAGTGAATGAGGGAGGCTTACAATCTTTCCTCAGAGTTCCAGTTGTTTTAGTCCAGGTGCTTGGCACTCATCTTTCAGTTACAACGTTGCAGTTAGCCACAGACATATGATTACATTTTCCAATATTTCCTACCTACTTGACACAAACAAAGTCAACAAGGAAGCCAGCAGAAAGTTGGAAGTTGCTCCTGTGCCCACCCTCACTGCTTTTTTGCCCACCTGCACTTAGTAGTGCCTGCCCGTGGCACTTGCACACCCACGTCTGCCAGGTTGCTTGCCTGAGACTCCTCATCTCTTCCCATTTGACTTGCGTGGTCCTGAAATTATAACAGCAATTGGGACATATCCAGGATTGTTGTCACGAGGATCTTGTGCTTTTGCTCTCATTACATTTTGATGAAAAGTAAAACATAATACATGCTAATAACCGAGATTGTAAAAGGATTTGCAAACAACTGGATTCATTGAAATTTAAGATGACAGCTCCTATGAACAACAATCTTTCTATAAATTTTATCTCTTTCCTATCCAGTTCTGAAGCATGTCAGATGATCTTTGCAAAACCCCTGTATTTAACTTTTTTTTTTTACTTTATTAGGGAAAAAGAAGGAAGAGAGCGAAAAAAAGATAAGCAACAGCTGAAACGGAAAAAAGAGTCTGATTTACCATCAGCAATTCTTCAGACTAGTGGTGTTTCAGAATTTACTAAAAAAAGAAGTAAACTGGTGCTTCCAGCTCCTCAGGTACATTGCTTGTTGTTATCACTGGTGATTCTTCTGTTAGTGTGGAAAAGAAATGTCTTCCAAGTTTCTTTAATAATGGAAACAGAACACTCATTAGTAGAAGCACAAATTGTGTTTCATTTAGAATTGGAGGCTGCAATAACAAATATGTTGTGATACAGTTCCTTATATCAATGTATGCAAATCAGTCTGCCTCTCTCTTTGTGTATCTGTGTGTGTAATCCATGTGGTCAGAGATAGTGAGATAATGAAGGCAGAACTATAAAGGCAATGGTTTTATTATGATCTAGACAACCCATGTCCCATTGGATAATCATTTCAGAAATACTTCCTTACCTAAACAAGGAAACAGAATGACCAAGTGCTAGCAAAAAAGCAGTGGGAGTAGGTGTGACTTCTAGCTTCCCACCAGAGTTTCTTTGTGGGAATCTAGCAAGAAGCATTGGAAATCTCCCTTTCCCGGCAGGTTAAAAAAGTGACTACTGCTGGGTGGAGAAGAGAGGGGTTGTAAGATTGGCTGGAGCATTGAAAATAAAGAAGCAGCACACAGTAGCACTGAAGAAGCCACAATTTCCCCAAATTTCATTCCCTCAGAAGTCATGGGTCCTAGATACCTCAAGTGGGCTAACGTCCATAGGTTAGCCCGTTTGAGATATCTTGGTTCAAAAATTGTTGCCTTATAAGGTGTCATTTCTCCCAGTTAGAGAAATGACAAAAGTTTTAGTAATATATGGATAAAAGATTGTGTATTAGAATAAATGTTACTATTTAATTTGTTATTTTTAAGTGTTATCTATCTTGGCCTTATTCCCCATAGTTTTCCTCACTTCCAATTATCCTCTCCTTGTTAATGTCATAGTTTACCTTCTGAGCATCATTATGGCTGTACTCTTAAGAAATCAGGAAAAGTGACAGGAAGACAGGCGATCTGGTTAGCTTTAGCTAACACCATTTTATCCTTCAGATCATTAGCAAATCTTTCCCCTTCATTTTTCTTATTGCCATGGGCTCATTTTATAGTTCCCTTTTTCACCTCTCATCAGAAGTTTTCTTCTTTTGAGAAATATTCTGCATATATTTATTGGCACTCAATATCACTGTCTCAGGTATTAGGATTGCTGAGGGAGGGTTACCATTTGGTGGGAGAAGGTATTCCTAACATTTTTAAATGAATAGTAGTTGCATTCATAGGTGATGAGGCAAAGTGGCAATGCATATGCAGGACTTTATATATTCTGCTTGTTAAGAAGCTTGGATGTTTACTATACTTAGTTTAAAATCCGTTAAATATATTTTGTGGTTTACAGTGTAGTCTTCAAGATGAGAAACTTTATTTTCATCAACTGCTAACTGGAAGGACAAGTACCTCTTCTGTATTAGCTATAATGAAAAAAAGAACTATCCATGACTAACCAGTTGAGGGTTTTGTTCTTTATTGCCTCTAGGTCAGGGGTGTCAAATTCAATTTCACTGAGGGCCGCCTCAGGGCTGTGGTTTACCTTGGGGGGCGTGGCCGACTGGGTGGGTGTGGCCAGCTTGACACCACTCCCCAANCCCTTACATTTTCCAGGACAGCCCCATGGGTAGGATCCGACTACATTGCAGGCCAAATTCACCCCGCAGGCCTTGTGTTTGACACCCTTGCTCTAGGTGGGATATGTAGCACAAGCCCTGTCTTCTTTCATAACACCATTTTTTTCCTGACGTTGAAGTTGGGATTTTTACTAACTGTTGCCAATGTCTGTATATTACAAACCTGCAGTATTGTTTCTTATTTCATTTGCTCTTTAAGATTTCAGATACAGAACTCGAGGAAGTAGTTAAAGTTGGTCAAGCAAGTGAGATTGCCCGTCAAACAGCAGAAGAATCTGGAATTACAAATTCTGCTTCCAGCACACTCTTATCAGAATACAACGTAACCAACAACAGCATTGCTCTTCGGACACCTAAAACACCTGCAGCTCAGGACAGAATCCTACAGGTAATGCCTAAACAAACACTGATTCACTTGCAAATTGTCCTGCAACTTCCATTATTACCGTTCTTCCTGCCATGGAATAAAAACAGGGAAGGGCTAAATACCAGCAGATAATTTTTATGTATTTATTCGGTTCCTATATATAAATAGATAATTATTGTGACTTGGTGGAAACAGTTTTGGTGTGTCCTCCTTTTGAGGAGTGGGGACATTGCAAACCTATCCAGAGGGTGAAGGGGGGGGATAAATGCAGAAACAGCTCAAATATAAGGTTAAAAAGGAGACTTTTTGTAACCAAAACAAACTCTAATTTAAAACATTCAGATGATGATAAATACTGTAATTCCTTGTTCAGAGACATTAGGTATCTGTTGGTAATTCTGTGTATCTCTGTGTATATGGTGATTCATAATTGTTTTACAATTGTTATTGTAATTGGTGACTTTGAAAAATGTTTGTGTATTTTGTATGTCTTCCCTACAGGAAGCTCAGAATTTAATGGCACTTACAAATGTTGATACCCCCTTGAAAGGGGGTCTTAATACACCATTACATGAAAGTGATTTCTCTGGAATAACACCTCAGAGACAAGTTGTTCAGACACCAAATACTGTGCTTTCAACTCCCTTCAGGTAAATTAGATTCTTGAGTTGTTGAGAAGGGCATTTTAGATTTTCCTGCAAAAAATGAGGGATATTTTCTGCTTGGATGATTAGGTTGATTCCTAAGACAATTCCCAGAAGCCTCTTAACAAATAGGGCTCCATTACACAGAGGAAATTTGAATAGTTGTGGTTCAGTATATTGAACAATCTCACTGAAGCATCCTGCAATAAGGATGAAGTGGTACTTTTCGTATATAGAGTTGTACCCTTAAGGATCTTTACAAAGAAAATAAAGGTACAGTTATATAGGTACATGTGAAACACAAAAGTGTGTTTTAGGTAAGAACAGAAGAACCTCCCTGCAATGCTTCTTTAGAATGTTCTAAATTGGCTGCATTATGATAAAACAAAATTCGAGATAGTGCTAATATTCTGAATTCTGCTCAAAACATGTTGAGGTTTGCATGCATAGATTTGATGGGACCCCGAAAAGAGTTCCTTACTCCTTTGTGGGTTGTTGTTGTTTTTTTTACCTCAAAGCTATGAGAGTGAGTAGTTCATAGAATTTTTTTTAATGTTTTCAAAAGTATTTTGAAATATCAAGAATTCTCCTTGGTTAATTTTTATGCTGGTTTTGACTCCTAGTGACAATTTAAATGTATGTGTTAAAACAAGTTCAAAAAAGAACAGGAGGCCTCTTTATCTTCCAGTACAATTCCTGCTTTATTATTATTATATGCACAACAATATGAAGTCACAGCTCCCAGTTCTTTAGGTGGTGTTGGCTTTCATACACATCAAGTAAGATGCCACAGTGTATCAGTATAGTACATGTATGGAACCAAGCAGGGTGGCCTTTTGTATTTGATAGATGCAAATTTTGTCAATGTACAGTGGTGTCCAAAGTTTTTTGTATGGTGCCCAGTGTTCCAGAAACCATTTGGATCAAGGCTGGTTTACTATTTTTACAGTACATTATTGTAATTATTATTAGACATTTTTGCTTGCTTTATAGCCAAAGAAAAAAACAGTTTCTGCTTAGCTGTATAATAGTAATACTCAGGAGCAAAAACAGACACTACTACATTCACAGGCACCAGTCTGTATAAACTAGCAAAATCTGCATTTAAATGCACTCTGAAAATCACTGGCAACCAAGTTGAAAAATATGCAGTTTGCACGCACAGAAAGCCCCTCTAATGCAAAACAGACAACTATTCAAGATAGAATTATTAGAGATATATTTTTGAAAAGGCTGTACATTGGTTTCTTGAGTTTCAAGATTTATTTAAAAATGAAAATTGTGATTCAGAGAAGTTGTTACGTGAGAAATAACAGGCTCATTGATTGGTGAACAGGAGACTGTCTCTGATGTACCCAAGATAGAACTGCTGAATTTTTCCTCCCAAATCTTCTTGTTTACTATGTCTGTCCAATCTCATCTACTTTGTTCATCAAACAAAATTCCTTTTTGCTACCTCTTTTCTATACCCTTGTAGTTTTGTTAGCTGCTGATTCAAAACTTAAAACACAGTCATATTAGCAAGTGTTCTGATGAATATATTTAAGTGGTTTATACATTGCCTGAGAACTGATGCATTCTACCAATTTTGTATTTTTCTAGGACTCCTACTCATGGAGCTGAAAGTCTGACTCCTCATAGTGGAATGACTCCCAAGCCAGTGATAGGAGTGACACCAGGAAGAACTCCATTGCGTGATAAGCTAAATATTAATCCTGAGGAGGGGATGGCAGATTACAGTGATCCATCCTATACAAAACATATGGTAGGTAAGAAAATATTTTAATATACATAACATGCAATATATCATTTATAATGTAATATTGTATTTCATTAGATGAAGCTCACAAAATTGTAAATTCAATAGGATTTAGTTTGAAACTTCATAGCAAGACAGATGCAGTGCATATCTTTTAAAGCAGTAGTATTAACCACCAAGCGTCAGTACATGACTGGATTCATCCACATTAGGAATCTTCAGGTCTTATCCTGTGGAGTTTAAAACTTCCCCTGGAAATTGAATTCATGGATTTTTTCACATAAAATGATTATATACAGGACATTAGCTTTAGGAGCTATCCAGAACCTGGCACTCAGTAGTGTTGCAGGAAAGGATATATAGAATGCTATATACAGTCCATCTTTGTTCTTACTAAAATATAATAAAATGGAATAGTGGTATTGGGAGAATGTTCTACTTTTCTTCCTCACTAAAGATAAAATATAGGTACCTTTAACAAACTCAATTACCTAATGAGTTAATTGCATTGGTGAGCTAAACAGCATGGGGAATGTTAAAATCCATCTCCAGCTTTGCTATTAACATGCTTTTATATCAGAAATTTGGAGGAAAGTTTTAAAGTTTTTATACATAACATCTAATGTGTACATACAATAAGATTCTCTTTTTCCTATTTTTTGGAAGAAAAAAATGTCAGAGTACATGGAAAGATTTGAGGTTTTATTAGTACATTAGAGGATTGATTACTTTCCTGTTGGTTGAACTTTAACACTCTTATGGAAATCCATGTCAGTTTGAGAGGCTGGCTTAAAAACTGTGCTTATGATCAAGTGACAAGGAATTTCTGAAGGCTGTAAAGTAATAATTAGACAGAGGATAAAAGCCATTGAAGAAGAGCAATTTAGTACATTGATGAAATAGTTTTCAAAATTATTCAAGACTCTTGTTTTAAGTAATAAGGCCCTAATGACATTGCAAAGTTGGAAAGCTTTTTCTATAATCACATCTACTTTAAGAAAATGGTCCCTAAAACAGAGCACTGGAATATCAACTGAGGATTTTCTTCTATAAATAAAGTTTAATTTTAACTTTTAGAATTCTTTTTCAACTTTGGACTGCTGTATTTGAGGTACAATTCCTATTTGAAACATCTCATCTGACTTCTTTTGGATGACATGTTTCTGAAAAATTGCAAGCCTAGTCCGAGTCTGGCCACATTGGTATGTCAGCATGCTCCAGAGCAGGGATGTCAAACTCATGGCCCATGGGCCGGATGCATCATATGTTGGCCATGGCCACCCCAGTTTAGTGAAGGGGGGAAAAGTTGTGATACATCACGTGATGATAACATGACTCCACAAATTTGACATCCCTGCTCTAGAGGAAGAACGGAACCCACTTTGAGTTTTCCTCTGTGTAATGCAGATCATCCTGTGGATTCATAGCTGGTTGGAAGCCTTTGTCCAACAATTCACAGTTTTGCAAGGAGACTTCAATGTCTCATTTTTGCTTTACTATGCTGCAGAAATGTGTATGACGTACTGTATTTAAATGAATTTGTGGAAGGGATTCTTAACAGATTGTTGCAAGATAATTTGCAAATTACATTTTTGGTGGGATAATTTAATTGTCCAGAAAAGGAGAATAAAATTTGAAGTCCCCTTCAGAAGACGGGAAAAGAGAGCTGAAGCTCTCGTCAAAAATTCAGCCAAGACTAATTTCAATGTTTTCAGTTAAGTACAACAAAAACGACATGATTCATCATTTTTTATTGCAACTATGGTGATCAGAGACAGATCTGGGAGCATCTTGGTGATCTCCCAGTGCTCCCTCTGACCCTAGGATTGATTGGGAAATGATTATCATTGACTTTTGCAAGCTGAGGTTATGATTCACAAGCATCTGTAGAAGGAAAAAGATGAAAAGAGGTTACTAGGACCCTAGTAAGTTTGCAAGAAATTGTGATTGAAAAAGAATAAACATCTTATTTTGAACTTTACAAACTAGCACTTGGTAGGAATTTTTACGTGCCATAATTTATCTGCTGGTTTGCCACTTCTTTGTTGTAAGGAACAACTGAGAACAAACTGAACAAACACAGCCAGTTTGGTCTAATGGTTAAAGCACCAAGCTAGAAAGCAGAGGACCATGAGTTCAAGTCCCACATTAGCCATAAAAACCAGCTGGGTGACTTTGGGTGAGTCACTCTCAGCCCAATCCACCTCACAGTGTGGTTGTTGTAGAGAAAACAAGGAAGAAGCAGTATTGTATATGTTTGCTGCCTTGAGTTATTTGTAAACATAAAGACAAAAAAAAGAAACAAGAAAAAAAGAAATTTATTGTGAAATGTGGTTTGTTTAGGTTAGAAATGAATTGTATTGTGAATTTTTCATAATTTTTTGCCATTTTTATATAGACCTGAAAATGATTTCAACTATTCTTCCAGAGAAGAAAACATATTTGATTTTAGGAAAGCATTTTTTCTTGTATTGTCTTTATTCAATTCTTTTAACATTTTGTAGGAAAGAGAATCCCGTGAAAATTTGCGTCTAGGATTGATGGGTCTTCCTGCTCCAAAGAACGACTTTGAAATTGTTCTGCCAGAAAATGCAGAGAAGGAGCTTGAGGATCATAATGCGGATGATACATACATAGAAGATGCAGCTGATGCAGATGCTCGCAAACAGGTAAAATGTATAAAAGAGTTGGCAGCAATTAATTTGTCATCACAGAACAAAAGGTTGCTTATAATATATCTTCCCAGGTATTATGATTATTTACATTATATGTCCTGCTTCTAAGGAATATTCTCTAACAGAGCTAGCGATAAATAAATGCAAACTCTGTTAAAATGATAAATTGCAAAAAATGCAATTAAAAATATTAGAGATCAGAGTATCAGAACACAGAAGATCTCTTCCTGAGGCATGGAAACAAGAATGGGATTCAGATAAGGCTTCTTCAGAAAACATTCAATAGGCAACATCCAGCAGACTTATGATTGTCTGTTAGAAGAACATGCAGGTTGAGCTTTGTAGTTCTTCAATCATTAGGTATAAATGGATCATTTGAGTTATTATCTTGTGGTTGAAGATAATTTTTAAATTAAGATTCTTGGCCTTGGTCTACATTCAGGCATCTCTGGCGTTATTTGACAGCTTATACCTAACTACATCTTAACCTTGCACACTGTATGAATTCCACCATTGTGGTTAGACTTTGGCTCACTGTATTATGCAATCCCAATAAACTTTTGAGTAAATCATGGGTAAGTAACTATGACTAAGATAATGATCACTTCCTAAACCAATAAATATTTAGGAGACAGTTATACTCCTTCATTATCAGTGAAAAAACAACTGCTAAATTGCTGGTTCTCAGAAAAGCAGTTAAAAAATGAGACAGTACTTGGAGATATAATCATTTTAGAATGGGAAATTTTTCAGTTACTGACTTTCTGCACCATACTTTTGAGATTAGGACAATACAGAGACCAATACTAACTATTGTGTATAAACACAGACAGTACAGGTGGTGGGGTGGTTTCTCCTGCTGAGTCCTGTCAGTTGCAGTTTGGATTTGGCAATATAGATTTCCTAAAATATAATAGCTTTTATCTGCTGGCTTAGAAACCAGGAGGCTGTGAGTTGTAATCCTGCCTTAGCCATGAAAAACCAGCTGGGCCACTCTCTTAGCCCATCTCACCTCACAGGGTTGTTGTTGTGGAGAAAATAGAAGAAGGAGGAAGTACTAGTATATTTGCTAATTTGAATTGTATTTGGAAAAAAAGGCAGGATATTTTTTATTAAAAAAAAAGTCTGGGACAAATTGTTTCGCTTTATGGAAGAATGATTTTGTATTGTGGAATGGGATTTCTTTTTTAAAAATTTTTTTGCAGCACTACATTTCTCTGCTCTATATTTGGTTTAGGACACTGTTTTCTCTAACAGATTTTGTTGGCTTGTCACTGTGCTGTATTGCTGAGAAGTCTTGCAAAAACTCACCCTAATTGCTGAAATCTCTTTCCAGACCATTCGAGAAATGGAGCGTCTAAAGGCTTTAAAGCGAATGCACAAAGCTGTTCAAAAAGATCTACCAAGACCTTCTGAAGTAAGTTATTCCTAATTCTAATAAATATGTGCCTATTTCTGTAAGAGGGTAAAAGAATAAATCTTGCAAAGTTATACTATAGGAGTTAATCGTGAGGTCTGAGGTGGAGAAAGGGCCCATTAGGATCATTCTTTCTTTTTAAAGTATCCCTTTCAGAAAACCCATTGATGTAGTTTTGATTGATTACAAATTTTTTTTTAAAAAAACAGTTAAGTATTTCTAATTTTTTGTAAGCTTAAAATGTGTTTATTTGTGCTTTAGTTGCAGAGTACATGAATCTAAAAAAAGTAGAATTTAGATTATAAGAGGTTGCTCCTAAGTGACTATGTGAATGATTTTTGTTGGTTTGTTTTAGGTAAATGAAACAATCCTGAGACCTTTAAACGTAGAGCCACCTCTAACTGATTTACAGAAGAGTGAAGAATTGATTAAGAAAGAGATGATCACTATGCTTCACTTTGACCTTGTGCATCACCCTTATGGGGAAGTCCCCGGCAGCAAGAAGATGAAAGTTCCAGGACTGGGAGCCAGTAGCACAGAACATATAGCATATCTTGAACACAATCCATATGAAAAGTTTTCAAAAGAAGAGCTCAAGAAGGTCACATAATATTTATTGGTATCATTTTGGTCCCTGTTTTGTCTGCTTACAATAACACTATTTCACACACACACACAAAAGTACTTTAAAAAGCCTTCTTCTTTCAAGTTGAGAACATTTATAAAGCAGGGGTTGGGCAATTCCTTTGGTACCAGGGTGAGTTTAGGGCTGAATATGCATATTTGTGTTTTTAAGTATGGCCTCACCAGCTGTGCTAGAAAAGACAATTTATTAATCCAAGCAGTTGACTAAGCGGGCTATCACGGTGCACTGTGGTGTTAGATATGTGGGTATATTTGAAGATTCTCCTGATATTCTGCTCTCTAGTATAGCAATGCACTTCTGCAACTACCAGGTACTAAAAATCTAGGATGGATAACCTATAGATTTGCAGGTCTGATCCATCCAAACATCTGATCCACAGGGCCTTGTGCAGAGGTTTGTCTCTTCAGAAACCTTCAACCTTCCCTATGTATGCTTACACTTTCTCCCAATGTTTTTTTCTTTCAGTTTTTTTCTTTGTAGTTTTTCTTTCAGCTACCTCATACTTTGTCTAAATTGGGGGGGTGGAGGGTGGAATATCAAAGGATTCCAGTTGGACCACCTTTATATGGCTTTATATGGATCTGTGATTGCCTTCTCTAAAATATGAGGACTTGAAGTTGTACTGGTTGATAAAATCATACCTGTACATGACCCAGCTGGAGCTCCCAGTTTTTTCATCTCTTCTGCACCTTATCCAAAGAGGGACGGCATGAAGTAGCCAGAATTAGCAGAAACTACATTTCACTTCACCCCAACTGTTGTCCTCTCCTGTCCTGTTTTGCAGTTGCTCCTTCCCATTGTCTCTGGGACATGTATTGCACTAAAAGACTGGAACACAATTTTGGATTTTTAAGTTAGTCCTGTTCCACATTTCTGATGTAAAATATTTTTCTGAGAATGTTTAGAACTTGTACCAAAGGTTCATTATATACCTAAGAAGTTGTTGCTTGATCATTTGGATTTCTTAACGTTTTGAATGACTTTCTAACCAGTTTATTACCTATTAATACAACACATTTGATATAAATCGAGTCAACTTATTTGTGAATCTCAAACACTTTTTATTTCATCTTCCAATTTCATTATCTTGCAATTTTTGGAAATCAAGAATAAGTTTAAGTTAAGTTTAAGTTTAAGGCTTTTAGATTTTTAGTGGCTGCTGGCATTGAGGGGAAAATAATAAAGAAAGGAAGGAAATTAAAGCTTATGTTTCAGTTTCTCATATCAGTTTTTCTGGTTATCTCAGATACAGTCTTTCCCTAAAACATTTATTCTTTCAGGTTTTTATCTAAGCAGTATCCCAGTTAGACCTAATAGATCCAGCTATCAGTTTCATGACTTTGTAATCCCGTAATGTGAATACAGTGGGGGCCACCACTCATTGTTCTTTTTGTAGATCCAAGTAGATCCTGACACTTTGATAAAAGGCTTACACTCAGCTTGTTCATGTTGATCTATGATGCCAAAGTGTATGGAACTGTAAAAAATCAATTTTCATTAGTGAAAATTGATTCCAAAATTTTAAGGACAGGAAACTTGAAAGAGAAATATGAGTTTTTTTATTTATTGACCATATATTGGCCTATACAAAATACAAATGGTCCTTGACTTACAACAGTTCATTTTGTAACTGAAGTTACAACAGCAGTGAAAAATGTGACTTACCACTATTTTTTCACACTTATGACCATTGCAGCATCCCCATGGTCATGTGATTTACTGTGATGCTTGACAATTAACTAACATTTATGACAATTGCAGTGTCCCAGAGCCATGTGATCCCCTTTTGCAAACTTTGAACAAGCAAAGTCAATGGGGAAACCAGATTCACTTAACAACTGTGTTACTAATTTAAGAACTCGTGATTCACTTAACAAATGTTGTGAGAAAAGTCATAAAACCAGCAAAAGTCACTTAATAAATTTCTCACTTAGCAACATAAATTTTGGGCGCAATTGTGGTCGTAAGTTGAGGACTACCTGTATGTTCTTCCTATAGCAAAAATGCCCCTATAAAGTTTCATTGTATGTATATATTTAATTAGATTTAAATCCTACCGTTTCTTTCAGGTCAAGATGTTTGCCATGGCACTATCTCCTATTTTCTTCCCCACAACCACCACTCTGAGGAAATTGATCTCAGAGTAACTGGCTCAAAGTCATAGTTGAAGTGCAGCAAAATGTTTACTACAACTTTTTTATTCCAAACAGGCTGAAGACCTTCTGGCCCAAGAGATGGAAGTTGTGAAGCAAGGGATGAGCCATGGAGATCTTTCAAGTGAAGCTTATAATCAGGTGTGGGAAGAATGTTACAGCCAGGTACTGTTCCTTCCTGGGCAGAGTCGCTACACAAGAGCCAATTTGGCCAGTAAAAAGGACAGGATTGAATCACTTGAGAAGAGATTAGAGGTTAGTATAATCTCTTTTGTCCTGATTCTGTGGCAGTTTTTATTAGTTAAAAAAATATAATTTAGATCCTGAATGAAGGCAATGGTAAATTTTTATGCACTGTTACTAAGAGGAAAAAATGGGAGGTCCTGGGGAGAGAGAGAGAGAATACAAAATTAAAAAGCAAAATTTACATACTGACGAACAACCAAATACTTTATAGTTTTAACCATAATCCTTTCGGTTTATATATTAGCCAGGGGAAAAATGAATAAGATGTGTTTGCAATTTTCTCCAATGGAATGAGAATTTTATCACCACCTTTCTGCTCCTAGGATGACATTTCTGAATGCCATCACCAGCATTAGCTGTGCTAGAAATAGCTAACATCATTGGTTCATGAGCCCAGAAAAATGGTTTAGAATGTATAACGGTGTTTCAAATTTACATTGGATGTGGAAATGTGGAAAATATAGACACTTTATCATGTCTGGTGGACTTGCAAAAAATCTCACCTTTGTACTGACCAACTTCCTTTGCATTCCATAACCTTAAATCCTAGACATAATTATTGATTGGGATTCCATAAAGTTGGATAGTTGAGGAACAGAGACTGGTAAATACCGTATTTTTTGGAGTATAAGACACACCTAATTTTGGGGGAGGAAAACAAGAAAAAAAATCTCTGCCTCCCAGCAATTTGCCTCCTTGCAGCAAACAGCCTGTTTCAGTTTCAGCACAGTCTGATTAGCACAAACAGCCAATTGTCGGTTGGATCGGCTTCCTACAATCAGCCTGTTGCCGCCTCCGCAATCCCCATTTTCAGCCTCTGCATCCCATTTTCAGCCTCCGCACATCCTGTTTTCAGCCTCCACGTGCCCCATTTTCCACCTGTTCCAGGTGGCGGGGATCAGAATGGGTAGAAAATAGGGCACGCAGAGGCCAAAAATGGGATGCAGAGGCCAAAAATGGGGCGCACGGAGGCGGCAGTAGGCAATGGCAATTCCTGCAGCCTGAAACAGCTGATTGTCGGGAGGCTGATCCAAC
>AZIM01000262.1:341219-352665 GCA_000516915.1 Ophiophagus hannah
CCAAGATACTCTCAATCTTACATGGGATAAGACCCGAATACACCAAGACCTGCATATACTATATACTGTATATACTGTATATACTATGTATATACTATGTATATACTGGTATATACATAGTGATCTTTTTTTTGATTGAAGTTTCCTTATTGTTATGGGTAATTTGTCTTGGTGACCGATCCAGATTGGTTCCTGCAACATTATCCTGGGACACATATTCCCCTTCATTTGTGATTGTCAACGTTAAAGTGTGAAAATATATCACGATGATAGGATCCTTCTGAAATTTTTCCTGAGTTCTAGAAGTGGTTTGTTTTGTGAAATAGAGGTCTGTTGGCAGTAAATTCAACCAAAAATCCATTGGCGGGTTGACATTTTTAATTGTAAGGAAGAAGTGTTCCTTGAAAGCCATCAAGCATTGTCTCAATTTAGTTTTTTCTCTCTGTCTTTGTATTTCTATACTTGCGTGTGAGTATCAGCTAGCTTTAAAGAGAATTGTGGATTAAGCCTACTATGATAGTGATTTCGTACTCTCTTATTTAACATTTTGTCAGTGCGTTTGCAAATTGTGTCTGAAATATTTATTGGAATACAAATTCCCAATGGCATAACATATTTGAGGAAACAAGAATCTTTTGGTCTTACAGATTTAATACTTCTGGGAACAAAGACATTGAATAAAATGTATTAAAAAACCCCTAAGTATCACAGAATTGTAATTTCGATGGAAAACTTTAAAGGAAGTGTCCTAGGAAGTAAAATATGCTTCTTGTCAGGCTGCCATCTGTGTGTTCAACACAATTTTAATTTATATAACATGTTGCCCTTGTATTTCAATCTTAAAGTATAGTGGTATCCCTTTCTTGGTCTTATTATAATAATTCTTTTTTAAAAAAGATTCAATGCACCAACCTATTTGAAAGTTAGTTTCTATAAGTGCATATTTTTAAAAAGTGTGCAGAATTGTTTTATTGGGCATTCTTAAGAGATGTTCTTTGATCCCAGTGTTTTCCGACTGATGTTTGGCAGTACAGATAAAGCATAGAAAGGCAAAGATGAAAATGTTTATGAAATACTTTAGGTCTGGGGAGACTGTCAGTTCCTTAGGAATGTGTCTGTGGAACTGGAGTTGGCAAGACATCACTGCTCTTTTAGTTGCATTAAGACTCAGAATTTTGCTTCCATGTTATTGAGAAATATATTAGGTGATAACATTAAAACTGTACATGTTGTCCTTCCGTATATCTGGTTTTAATTTCTTTCATTCCTTAAAGACTGGATTTTTTTAAAAAAAAATAAACAAACAACAACTTGTGAGAAGAGAGAGATTATAGGATTGCTCATCCTAATGATGAGCCCTCATTCCCTATTTTCATGCAGTTAAGTAAATCAAAATTAAATCTGCAAAAGAATAGTTGGATTCAATCCATTTTTGAGGAGGGAAGGTTTACTGTTTTGGTTGAATCATAATCTATCAACAGTGTTTAGATTTATCTGCCTTGTGATTGGTTCGTTGAGGTAATGGGTCTTCCAAAACAGGTTGCTTGTTTTGAGAAAGTAAGCTTTGCAGTGTTAGTAATATCTGCCTTGGAGAACTCATTCAGGCTTTGGAATGTTTTTCCTAATTCAGCTCCCCTTTGTCAGCATTTCTTAGTTTAGTAGTAGTAGTGGTAGTCCCCTACCCATCAACTAAAAGAACAAAACAAAAACAAAGCCAGATCAACTATTAGTTTCTAATCCTAGGTGATGTAGTGACATTTAAAATTTAAAATCGCCTCTGAACAGCGATTGCCATTGTGTCTTCCACAGTTTTATGCTTACAGGAAGCTTGAAGATGAAGTAAATTTGGAAATATATATTGGTGCTGAATTGCTAACATAACTTAACCATTCTTTAAGAATTTCATCATCACTTCTAGAGAGGTTTTTGAGTTACTAAGAAGATAAAGAAGATAATGCTTTAATTTCATTCTTAGAAATATGACACAGCATACCTGATTTACCAGTAGCAGATCTGTTATACTGTATCAGATATAACAAGTTGTACTATACTATAGGAAAAATCCTCAGCACATTTGAAATGCTAGCTATATGAAATCAAATTTTTCTGGTATTGAAGTTGGCAACATTTACATTATAAGTGAAATCACTTTCTTGGCACACTGAAATTCAACTCACTGAAAGTTAAATTACAATATAATTAGGCATCATTTCATTGCAACTTCTGTATATCAGATTAAAAAAAGAAATATATCCAGAAGTTAAAGGTGAAAAATTAAAAAGATCTGCTTGCAATAACATGTAAAAGTTGTAACTTTAAACATACATTTTTAAACATTATGTTTCAAATTTGAGAATTTTGACTAAAGAACAAAACATTGGTGCCATTCTCTACAGAAGAAAAAAGGTCTTATTTAATATTGTGGTTGTTTCTAATCATGTTTTATTCTGGCATCTTGATACATTTACCTCCCACATGCTAGGAATATTGTAAAACAGTTGGTTTATGATTATTATTTTTACTATTCCCAAAATTCACAAAGAAAAGATTGAAGTGAAATCCAGACTTAATTTAATAAGGGGATGGACATTTAATATCTCTTCTCTGAGAATTGTATTCTCAGAGTGTATTCACGACTGAGAAATCATTGAAAGGAGTCAGTTGAACACAGAATGCACATTTTCCAGAAATTACAATATTGTAGAGTGCTCATTTAACTGGCAAATGGCTGTTTTCATATTTTTATATTACTTTTCAATTTAAGTTGCAAGGCTTTTTTAGAATGAAACCTGTAGTTTTGAGAACTATTATAAATAATAATGTTCTAGTTATATTTAACCATTCCTTCTGAGCTTCTACTGGTGACGTCCCATTATTATTAAGTTTCATCTGTTTGTGGATAAACAGTGCGTGTTTTTGGCTATATGACTATAAAAAAAGCAAATGAAATTTCAGACTGTATTAGTAAAAGTCACACTTTAAGAAGAATTCTGAGACATTGGAACAGTTTCTGGAAATTGGAACAGATTCAAGAGTCCTAGGAACAGGAAAAGGCAGTAAGGATGATGTAGCTGCTAGAAAGGGGAGGTATGATTGCAATCCTCAAATATCTAAGGGGAATATCATATAGAAGGAGGTCAAGATTTCTCATTCAGAATTCCAGGATATGGAATAATGGAATTATATTATAAGATGCCAGGTGCAATGGAACGTTAGAAAGCAAATGCCTATCACTATGATCAGTTTGACATTGGAACTAATAATCTATAGCAGGGATTACCTATTCCATTGAGAAGCGGACTGCAAAAATGTTGGATGAGCATATGAGCATGTGAAACTCCATTTGCACTAGCATTAAAACCATCCCTTCCTCCTTACCACTTCCTGGCTGTAGTCTGCGGAACTGGAGAGGTTGGGGACCACGGATTGCATGGTGAGCTTTCCTTCTTTGATGAAGCTACTCTGATAACTGACAGTACAGATGAACTGCAAGCTTTAATGATAAAAGTTGAGCATAGTAAGAAAATGGAACTACAATTAAATATAACGACCAGATTAGTGACAAGCAGTCCTCACAATTGACAATGAAGTGGTGGATAGCAAATTGCCTTTCAGGATTGACATTGGCAATAAAGAAATCAGCAGCTAAGAAATAAGTCACAGACAAGCTCTTGGTAACATAGCAATGAAAAGAAATTCAGGTGCCATGATACAATAATCTTTATCTATAAAGTTCAAAACTATATATGCAGCAATTTTCTTTGTGACACTGAATGAAATATGGAAATTGGATTTGAAAAAAACAGGATAGAAAGATGCTTTTCAAATTGAATGTTGAAGAATGTGTTGAAGTGACCAGGCTATAACTAATGTGTTTTGGACATATTAGTGCAAACACCCAGCTTTCTTGGAAAGTCTATAATATTGGAAAAAGTGGAAAGAAAGAAAGAGGACAACCAGCAGTAAGGTGAATAGACTCAATTACAGTAGTTATGGATACAATATTGAGTTCAAGGAGCAGATTGGGGACGGATAACCCTGGAGAAAGTTATCCATGTAATTGCTAAGAGTTGAGACTGACTTGGAGAGATATAACAGTCAGTCTTCACATAGCAGGATATGCAGAGGTGCACTGCTGCTGGTTTGGACTGGTTCTCCCATACCAGTAGTTCCAACCATCGGCTGGGCCCACCAATCCACCCTGGTGCTATCCCATCCTATACATCTCACTCTCTTGCCCCGCCCATTCAGCCCAGCTGATTTCCACACCTCACCTCTACTCACTGTGGCTGCCCGAGAAGGTGCTGGAAGCTACACGCATGAAATCGCTGTGTGTTTGAAGATGCATGCAAGCGCGCTCACATTTTCAGTTCTGCACTAGGCGAACTGGTTGTTACACTATGTGAAGCCTACCTCTGAGGATATGGAAGCCAAGCATTAAGTGTTACATTTAGTTGATCAAATGTATTTGTTGTAAGCAAGATTCCACATACTTGAGGGAAGTATGGGGCTTGAAATTGTAATTTAAAATTTCTATCCTTACGTTCCTTGCTGGGCTCAATAGGATATTGCTGCTTTAATTCCTAATTAGGTAATTACCCAATTTGTAGTTGGGTAATTACTTTATTAGGAAGTATCAGAACGGCACAAAAGAGTATAAGGATTTGATCCTCTAGAGCCCTTCACACACAGCATATTAAGAAGTATAGTTTGAGGAAGAAATTCATGAAGTTACAAAGTTCAATAATTAGGCTATTTCTTTCAGTCATTTTCAGAATGAAGACTGATCCATTTGTTCATGGCAGGTGTCAGTGGTATCAGGCTACACATTCATGATTTTTTTTTTGAAACAGACTATTCCAATTTTGATTTTTGTATATGACTAAATAAGCAGATTGTACAAAACTTGATTTCTTAAGCAGAGCTGAAGAATCCTGGAAATTCATATAAAAGACTTGCCTGCTTTGCCCTCAAATTACAGGCATAACTGTTCAGTGTGCGAGAATAATCAACGGCTGTTTAGTGTGATATAATCAGATCTGTCATCCCTTAAAAGAGATGTTTTTACTTTGACCTTTGCTTATTGAGCAAGAAACATTTTTGATCCTTGGGTAGACTTTTATGTGAAAAACTGAACTCTTGCTGGAGGCATTCACAAGTGTAATCCACAATGCTTCAGCTCTGAATGCTGTTCAGTATGCTCCAGCAGGCAATCATTCTCCTTACAATGAGATATTATATTGTGATTTTTCTGGCAGCTGTGACTATACCCTTTTAATTTCCCAGACCTGGGAGCACATCTGTTTCTAAGTGTGGCTGAGCTAGAGGTAATCCTATATATAAGCTGTTCATTGGACCACCCAAGTGTCTGTTCCAGAAAATAAAATACCCTTAGGATCACCTATTTGCCTCTCCTTTCCACATCTTTATATACCTTCCATTTTTATTGGTATCTGGAGATAGTTTGTGAATGATATATTTTAATTTTTTTAGGAGAATCCTCAAGTGTGTTTTAATTTTGCAGAGGTTTTAATTATAGTGCATTGTTAGGAAAATTAACTCCTGCTCCACTATGTCCCCTTTGGAAGGGTAATAGGCTTTTAAAAAAGAAATTATGTCAATGATTTGGTCATCAGGAACTCCATTCAGTTCATTTAGGAGTGGTAGGAAAAGTCTGATATAGAATTGGACAAATCTTTTAACTGCCCCTTAAACTATTGTAGTGCTACTTCTAACAGCCCAGATTTAATCATGGTAAAAAAATTTTTTTAATGTATGGCATAGTATTGAAACAAGCGTTTCCAAAGGCTAAATTGACGAATTCATTTTTGTATAAAAGGGCTTAATTTTCAACTTTATTATACGATGTGGATGATACTGATACAATGACTATATCTCATAATTGAAACCTTCTGGTGGAAAGCTATTTCTATAAAATATACCAAAGGAAATATAGGTAGTCCTCAACTTATGTATGACCAAATTTTTGTTGCTAACTGAGACATTTGTTAAATGAGTTTTGCCTCATTTTACGACTTCTGTGGTCACAGTTGTTAAGTGAATCACTGCAGTTGTTAAGATGTAACAAGGTTATTAAATGAATATAGCTTTCCCATTAACTACCCTTGTCAGAAGGTGGCAAAAGGTGATCACATGACCCTGGGACATTGCAACCATCATAAATATAAGTCAACTGCCAAGCAGTCAAATTTTGATCATGTGACCAAGGGGACGCTGCAATAGTCGTGTGAAAAACAGTCACGTCCGTTTCTTCAGTGCTGTTGTAACTTTGAATGCTATCTAAATAAACTGTTGTAAGTCGAAGACTACCTGTAAATACTTTAGATTAGGAAACCAGTGGCTATTAATGCTCTACATATCTCCCAGGTAATCAAGGTAACCTGGCCAATAGCAATAGCAATATTACTTAGACTTATATACCACTTTAATAGTGCTTTACAGCTCTCTTTAAGCCAGGGATCACCAACCTTTTAGACCTCAGGGACCACCAAACTCATAATTTTAAATCCTGAGGACCACTAATATAAATGGGAAAAAAATATATTTAATATAAAATTTTTAATTTTTATATTAAATATAAATTTAATATTAAAATTAATTTTAATATATAAATATATATGGATATATATGGATATATATGGATATATATGGATATATATATATAGGTCTTGGTGTATTCGGGTCTTACTACCACTATGTCCCCTTTGGAAGGGTAATAGGNCTTCTAACAGCCCAGATTTAATCATGGTAATGAAGACACTTAATTCTGTATTGGACTTGTCCAACTAGAAAAAGGTGGTTGCACTGTACCTCGTCAGGACATAGGAGAAAAATTGAGATTTGGAAACCAGGAACAAGTCAAAGCAAGCAAGAAGATGAAGCTTTCAAAATAGAGCGTTTTCAAAGAAAGTGGAAAGGTCAGTTCACGCACAAAAGTTAGCAAAGGTTCAGTATGCAAAGGTGACCTGTTCAGGCAGCCTTAAAGGTCAAAGGCAAAAAGCAGAATTAATGGCTAAATTGAAGGCAAGCTAGGGCAAGGCACCAAGAGCTGTGTTTCGTTAGGAAAAAAAAAGTAGAATGTATGAATCCTTCGCATTGGCAGAAAAAGTGGATGTACTAAATCATTTCAGTGACAATATATGGGGAGTTAGAATTGGTCGAGGTTTGTTCTTTTGCAGAAAGGCTCCATGTGGGATAAATAAGGGCTTGGATGTTCTTCATAATTTCCCTTTTATAAGAGCAGCGGGGAAGTCAGTTTGACACGGCATTGTTCTGCAGAATTATTCTATTGTATTTGCTCATAGTTAAGGTTTGAAATGTACTTTTGATTTCTGGACGGCTTCCCTTTTTGGATCACTGGAAACAGTCACTGATCAGTGCCTTGGCCACGGACCCGATTTGAAAGCAGAGCTTTTCTCTGCTTGATAATCTGTGGAAGTTTAATGTGCATGCAAAGATGAGCAGGATTTAACAGGTGTAGCAACCTAAATTAGGGTTGGCAACATGGTCATTTCAATGAAGCAGTTGCTAAGTGAAAGTGTGATCGTCCTTCTGATAATACTTCATCTTTCCTTCAATTTACAGTGCTGTGAAGGTCAATATATGTGAAGATTGGTTCACTTCACTATTGTAACTGCTGTAGCTGCTGTACAAGGCAGTCACTAAGTAAGGACCACATGTATTTTGTGCATCTTCTACTGTTTAATAGAGAGCAGATCTTTGTAATGCATTCTCTTCTCTTTCTACAGATGTTAAGGGAAGATTCTTCTAGGAAAAGATCTCTGGTTTGGATAAATCTCTAGTTCTTACAATAACTTCCCTATAAATAAATTTATTTTTTAGTAAACTTATATGCTATCCATCTCATTTAGAGATTTAGCTTTATATCTTTTGTAAACAACTTCTGAAAATCTTACTAAGAAAACGACAGGGGATTGTCCAGCATTCTCCAATAACTGGACACGATTGAAAAGAAAAATATGTGTACATGTATAAAAATGTAAATGTCTTTGTAAACTAACTGCAAAGAAAAGAAGAAAGAAGGGGATTTTGGAGTTGGTTGGAATAATATCATTGGCTTTATAAATTCTATTTGTTAAACACATATAATATTCATTAAAATCAATGTGTGTAGAATGATCATATTGCACTTCTAGATTAGTATATAATTTCATAATTTATTATAGCTATCTGAAAATTTATTTCTAGTTAAAGTTGGAGGACTTTATATTACATTTTATACTGCACAGAATTAGAACTAACAGCCTTAAGACGCGCTGTACATAAGTAAACATTTCATACATATACACTTAAGAAAAAGTGTGAGTAATGTGAGGAGAGAATTAAATTATGTTGATTGGATTAACTAAATTTCATCTGTACATATTTGTTAAGGTAAGAAATGTCAGGATGTTAGTTGATTGGCAATGGAATACTTAGGGATCACAAAGACCAATTGATACAAAAAATATAGAGATACACACATACACACACTGTTGCCTAGAACTTAATGAGAGCTTATGTCAGTACATTTGGAAAATATTGATATTGTATATTAATTTTATTCCCAGTGACGATGTTTTTTTAATGATTAATGCTTCTGTGTATATATGTGTGTGTAAATACCCTCATTTTTTTTTACAATCCTGCAATCCCTTAATTCTGGGTAGAATCAGGGTGGCTGAGGATTTACAGGCCGGATGCCCTTCCTGACACCAGACAGAGTTGGCAGCAGTTCTTTTTTTCTTTGTACCCTAGGAGAGAAAAACTTCTGCCACTACCTAGGATTGAACTTTCAACCTTCCGAGTACAAGACAAGCGTCTTTGCCACTAGGGCACCCTGCTGTTGCTGTGTGTGTATGTGTGTGTTTGGGTAGGCAAATGTTGACTGGTCACAAATCTTATTAGTTGCATCCCAACATTTAACTCATCTGGATGAATCCTGAAATTAATGGCTAATACCTTTATATTTAGAGAAGTGAACCACACAAGTGTCTGCAGATTCTGTCCACAATGAATAGTTTATACAGGTGTGTATGTGTTTGAAGATGTGGAACAAGACTACCTGCATACCAAACATTTGTGTTTTTTTTTAGTAGAAGAACTATTTCAGAACAGGTTGTGCTTATACAAAGAATTGTCCTTTATTGTAGTTAGATGTTGAAAAGATAATAATTGGAGTTTGACTGTTTCACATTTTATCTTCCAACCTCTTGTTTCCTCTAACTCTTAATGTAAAGATGATTTTTCATTTTTTTCCATCATAGGTACGATGTTACTGCTTGAAGCAATACATATCTCTCACATCTGTGCCTATTTCTGTAAATTCTGTACTCTTTAACTCCATATAGGATTCGGACCACAACTCCCTAGAATTCCCAGTTGTCTTCTGTATCGTGTAGAAGGAACGTCTGAATTACAGTTCCGTACACCATTTAGAAATGGTATTTAGAAATTTTCTTCACTTAATTAAATTGATGTAATTAAACACATATCAACAGTTTCACACATGCTTACTGAATCAACCATGGTTGGCTAGCTTTTCACAATTCATTATATACCATACATTAAGAAAACCTTTTCCCAGTACACCAAGGTTAAGCATTTAACTATACTAAGCTATATATCACAATTTATAGACCAGTGCTGGGTTTACACTACACAATTAAACTCAGTTTGTCTTGACCATGACCTTATTTTGGAATGTAATCTTGTGAGCTAGTATTTAAAAGTTTTCAAAGTTCTTGGGTAGATATTATTTCCTAACTGGTCAGGAAAGCATAAATTAGCCATCTTAGAGTTTTATAGCTCAGGGGATACAGGATTAGATTTGGAACAACGATATTCAAATTTCCAATCCCTGTTCAGTTATCAAGCTATCATAGGCCAGGCATTTTCTTTCTTACTCTAATACATTATATGAATTCCAAAAAATAAACAGGGAAAAGATGAGATGTCTTAAGGCCCTTAAGACATCTCATCTTGGCAAAAAAAGTACACTAAAAGAACAATAAAAAGAATGAAAAGGAAGTTAATGGGTCGATACAAGTACATTTGGTTTTGTCCCTGAACTTAGTTACTTATTTACATGTATTTAAAATCACCATGCCCAGTAGCGTTCTTCAGTGTTTTGAACAGGACAGCATAAAATTAGAATATACTTTGCTAGCTTCCTTCTTCAGTAAATAAATCATTTTGATAATAACATGATTTCTTTGCAAAGATTTAAATATTAGTAGAGAGAGGTTTTTTTTGCAAAGATTTAAGTATTAGTAGAGAGAGGTTTTAGAAGTGAAAACTTGGGTCTTATTTTTTTATAACAAGTGAGGACTCTCTTTCTCTCTCACTGGACTTCCTTTCTTCAAACAGTTATTATCAGACCAGGTCAATTTGTGTGTATGTGTGTGAGAGAGAGTAACATCTTTACGGAAGGCCAGGTAACTGGAGACCCACGTCACCTCTGGGTGATGCATATTCCTCACAGTGGGAACATTCCTTTAAAAATGAAAAGGTTGCTTCTAAATGTTAACAGTGCATTTTGGGATGAAATGAAATTGCAAATGGTATGCTAGAAAATTGCATAACATCCTCAGGCGGAATGTGGGATGTACTATTGATGTGTGTACATCTCTCCAAGCTACTAACAGATTTTGTATTTTGTTATTCCCCCCACTCCCAGGTAGTCTGTACATTGAAAAAAATTGTAGACTGTGCCTGGGCTAGTGTTAACAAGAGAGATAAATGACATCTATTGACTTTACTGTTTATTGTATGTCAAAACACTAATGGGAAGAAACCAACAAGCCTAATTTACACGTCTGTGCTTTCTATCTTAACTGTTAGTTGTATTTTGTTTAATGGAAGTTCCTTTAAACAAAGTCTGAAAGAATTGAACTTCATTTTAATCCTCGTCATTGATGTAACAATGTCCACTGGTTAATTTATGTATTTATTATCCCATGTGTCATATAGGTCAACCTGCCAGAAAGCACTTTTAAAGGCATTGCCAGCATTGACATGAAAATTTTCATTTAGAGAATGATTACATTTCTTTTTCAGGGATTTGAAACAAAAGCTTAAATTATTGTTTAGAGAAAAGCAACTGAAGAGGAATTATTCAAAGCAACAGAAAGCAACAAGAGTTTTAGTGTAGTACCAGTGGTGTCACCCTTTAATGCTCAAGGCACCATCCCTTTAATGCTCATTATGTTTCCCATATCAACTAATATAAGTTGGGTTTTTAAAGGCTGTTAACCTTTAAAAATAAAATGGGAAGCTAGCGTATGCGTATATTGTTTATTGAATAGCCTGAAGGCCCTTTCAAGGATCACATGGTTAAAAGAAAACCTTACGGTTACAAAAGTGACAATCTAAAAATATATACATATATAACGTTAAGTTAGCAATATCAGTATTCAATAACTAT
>AZIM01000262.1:397639-409346 GCA_000516915.1 Ophiophagus hannah
TACTTCTGCTGACTGCCGGCTGCTTGCAATTTNTGAGGACCCAGATTGTTGGGGAAAATAGGCTGACTCTGTAAACCATTAAGAGTGGGCTGTAAAGCACTATAAAGTGGTATATATGTGTAAGTGCTATTACTATTGTTGTTTTCATTATTTCACAGATAAAACTTCAGAATCTGTTTTGGTTTAGTGGCCAGTAGGGATCCATGTCTTGCACTAGATTTCATATCATCTGTGAGAAGTTAATTTTCTGGGTTACTAGAACTTGTTGCTCCTGGGGGGGGGAGTAAAACTATCGTAGTTCTTGGAAGAAAACATTCCTAACTGATCAATGCATTCACAAGGATCAAACCTTGAGACCGAGAAGATGGTGTAAGCTTTTCAGTTCATGTAAGCTTTTGAGTTCTCAGTTGGTGAGGTATCTAAAGAATAGAGAGGAAGGAAAGATGGAATTTTATGTATACCCTTTAGCCATGTTGACAATGGCATTATATGGCAATTCTGTTTTATGAGCATAATTAGTATTTATGTATGTGAAGTTGGGAAGAGAATTGGAGGTTCCTCCACCACCTCTGCTTTCTTGGTTTCCCCCTCTCCCCTGTTCCCCTACAGAGTTTCCTTTCTTCAGAGGAGTCTTATAATTAGTCTTCCGTGCCTGATCTGAGTCTTCATGAAAAGGCCTATGGCCTCTGTAAAACTGGCAGCAAAATGGTATTTTCCAGCCTGGCGGAAAGTGGCAGGTAGGGAAGCCAATTCATGCCTTTGTCTGAGCAGCTGAGAGACTTGGCTACCGAGTCATTCCGAGGTATACAATAACGCAGACCAGTCTTACGTGCAAATGAAGGAATGAGCAAGAGCCTGGAAATAATCTTTATAGACCTATGTAGCAATATTGGAAAGGAGGAGAGACACCTATATATGAAGAAATGGAATCAACAGCAACAATGGCCTTAATTTTAACTTTGATTTGGAGCAGGGCTTTATACTTCGTCTGTTTATTGTGCTTAAACCTATGTTTTTTTTCCCTCTTATTAGGTTCAAAGGGCTTCTTGTGGTTAAGAAGAACAGTCTTCCAGCAACACAGTGGATATTGGCTAAAGGAAAGATTGTGAAGGTATGTAACCACTTTTTATTCTGTTGTTTGTTTTCACTTCTTCATCTGTAATGACGACTGATTGCATGCCACTGTTTAAGTCAGCAAAGCTGCCTTTGTAGGTTTGTGGTATACTGCCATTCATGGGATTACTGTATGAAAACTCTGTTGGTTGAAAACTGTTTTCTTAATGCCTACAGTTTTGTAGTTTCTGCTTTCAAGAACCAGTTGTCATTCTTTTGCATATGTACTGGGTGTATCTGGATGAAACAGAACAGGTGTGTCAAACTCGGTTTCATTGAGGGCCGCATCAGGTTCTGTTGACCTCCGGGGGAGTGGCTAGGGTTGGTGTGGCCAGCTCGACATTATTCATTGAGACTCTGTTTTTGGCTGTGATGGCGTCCTGCAGCCCTCTGCTAGTGAAAATGGAGNCAGGAGGCTGTTGTGGCCAAAAATGGAGCCAACATGGCCTCAGAGCTCCATTTTTGCTGGCAGAGAGTTGCAGGAGGCCATCATGACTGAAAACACGCAATTCTCCCTTAGCTCCGTTTTTGCTGGCAGAGGTACCATGGGCTGGTCCTTCTGTTTCCAGGGTGATCCCGTGGGCCAGATCTTTTGCAGGCCTTGAGTTTAACACCCCTGGAATGGGACAACTCACCATGGTCAATCCGCCACAGCCAATTCATTGTGGCCTAATCATTGCGGCCAACTTGCTGCGGGACAACTTGCCATGACACAACACACTGTGGGACAATTCAACAATTTAAATTATTAAAATAATTAGAAAATTATTTAAATGTTTGTCATTCACATTTAATTTTGTTGCCACTTTTGCATCCTTTCTTAATGATTCTGTTTCACCATTTCTTTGACATTAGTGTAACTCTTGTTCCCCGGGGAGTTGTGCTGTGGCGAGTTACCATGGTGAGTTGACCCACCACCATATCAGTTTCTGTGCTGGTAACCAAATCTCTTTTCAAATATTAGGTTTTTTTTTTTTTTAAATCAGATGTTATGTAGCTGTGAATAATATTCAAAATGCCACTATTTTATTTCCTCTCAAGATGTATTCTTGCCATCTAAATTCCAGTGAACTTGACAGGCAAAAAAAATCTTCAAAAGAGTGAAGTATTATATCATTCCCTTGCATGTATTTTTATTTTGCTTGACTCAAACACTTACCAGTGTGTTTCATAATTGATTAAGATTAAATTGAATTTAAACAAATGTGTATGCATGACTTGGATCATTTCTGGGTCTGGTGTTGTTGATAATGCTAATATAAATTGACCCTAAACGATGGGAAGAATAGTCCAGTTATAGTAATTTTGTAAGAAGAAAAGAACCTGGCTTCATTTTACAGGATGTTTTAAGGAATATACATTCTGTAGGAAGGCTTATATCAAAAGATAAGGCTAAAAAAATTCATGTGTACATTTCACAGTGGGAGAAAAGCCACTTAAAATCTCTTCATTGTGCAAATGTTTTAGACTACATATTTGGATAGCCTGTCATTGTGAATTATTGTTAGTTATAGGTAGCCCTCGACTTAAGCACAATTGAGCCCAAAATTTCAGTTAAGTGAAATATTGGTTAAGTGAATTTGTTCCATTTTGCCACCTTTCTTGCCAAATTGTTAAGTGAATCACTGAAGTTGATAAGTTAGTAACAGGGTTGTGAAGTGAATCTGGCTTTCCCATTGNNNTTGCTTGTCAGAAGGTCATAAAAAGTGATCACATGAATCTGATATACAGCGACAATCATAAACATGAATCAGTCTCCAAATGTCTGAATTTTGATGACATGACTATGGAGATGTTGCAAAGGTCATAACTGTGAAAAATGGTCGTAAGTCACATTTTTCAGTGCCATTGATCTGTCACTAAACAAACTGTTGTAAACCAAGGACTACCTGTATATTGTATTTTTGTTATTAAGTGTGGGATTTTTTTTGTCCTTTTGTCTCAGATGTTAAATAAATTGGCTGACTTTGTTTATATGTACTGTCCTAAAGCTGAACTGCATAAAGCAGCTATATGAAGCTAATGATCTTATTACAATCTGCAGGCATCATATGATTTTTGTTTCCATGTGAAAAGTGATATTGTTTAGCAGGGGTGTCAAACTGGATCAGCATTGTAGTTCTCCTCCATGGGCCTGCTTGGGGGAGTGGAGACAGAACAGATGCCTCCTGTAGCACCTTGCTGGCTAAAACGGGGCACGGGGAGGCCATGCGTCCCCCGGCACCCTGTTTTTGGCCTGGACGGCCTCCTGTAACACTTTGCTGGCCAAAACGGGGTGCAGGGGCCCTCGCGCGCAGCTTCCTGAACCCTGTTTTGGATGGTAAACTGCTGCAGGATACCATCCAGGCCAAAAACAGGACATGGGGGTCACAAGCAGCATCTACATGCCCCATTTTCGCTAGCAGAGGCACCGTGGCCCGGTCCTTTGCTATTTCCAGGCCAGCCCCACAGGCCAGATTTAAGCACCCCGTGGACTGGATCCGGCCCACGGGCCTTCAGTTTGACATCCCTGTTGTATAGTCTAGGAGCTGGGGAGTTAGTTCTTTAAATTTCACTTATGCCCTTAACTCAGGATTGGATAGAATGCAGTTGCACGTAAATCCTATAAGTGTCCCAAACCAATTTGGAGCTACTACTCCTCTCAAGCTGCTCAACACAAATGTTCATTGTACTTAAATCCTTGACTCTACACAAAATCTCTCTAGTGGATTCTAATGCTAACAAATTCATTTCAAGAGAATTTCTTCCTTAGTACCTTTATAGTACAGTATTTTTTATAATGCCGATGCTATTCTTGTTTCCAACTTGAGCGCATATTGATTTTCAGTCCGCGGAATAAATCGCAGTGTTGCTCCCATTTTTCCAGCTGCTATTGTTTTCTATAAATTGAAGGCTCTTACACAAGATAAAATAAAGAACACAACCTGCCCCCAAGCATGCAGTATTAAACAAGAAGGATTTAACACCATTAATAGCTATGATACAGCATCTTAAAATGTCATGACTGACAATTTTTCAATCAGCAGGATTGTAATGTATTTTACATTTGTACTGTAGTTTTCTGAAATCACACTTTCTACAGGATACAAATTTTAACTGCAATTAAAGGAAGTTTTAAAACCTGTTCATATTCCAGATCTTTTCTTGTCAAGGTGTCATGGAACTGCCTGGATCAGTCATTCAACCACCTTGCACCACCTTGGGAGAGGTGGTAGGGATGATTTGAATCAGTTGGCCCTGCCCATACCTACCCACCCCCCTTCTTCCTTTTAGAGACTGAGTCCCACCAAGCCACACCCACAGAGCAGGTAGGGAAAATTTTTGAATTTCACCCCTGGTCTGGGTGAGTTTGGATCAGTCAGTGTGTATTTCTCAGCCTGCAGGAAGAAGTCAGTAGCAAACCACTTCTGAAAATGTTGCGAAGAGAACTGTACAGAGTTCTCCAGGTAGTTGTCAGGAGTCAAGAATCCATCCCCAAAATCTGGAAGACCTTCATGCCAAACACACATTCATCTTTCTCCCAATTAATTGGACTGGTTTTCTTTTTGTATGGACCCCATTAGAACTATGTAAAGGTTGGGATAATTCTTGATGGAACAGATTTAAAAATTGATTAATTTCAACCAGGACCTGTCAGGAATGCATAGTCCTGGGGGTTAGAAAAAAATGATTATTCACCATACACTTATTACAAAGAGACTGTTTTATCACTTCTGCATGGTTAAATCAGTGCATGTATTAGTTTAATCTTTAGTTGGGCTAACACATAGCAGCAGCCATTTGCGGGATTTTTTGGAAGAGTGTCTTCCCAATAGTAGTCAGGTCCAACTGAATTAAAATAGTGAAAGAATCAAATCTCCTAACTTTCCTGCTTTGATATATATTTTTTTAAAAATCCAAATATGCACTAGTAACTGACAAGCATTTGGGGATCTCATTTAAAAATATTTAAACTTACTTATTTATTTAAATTAAATTAAATTAAATATATAGAAATATATATTTAAAAATGAAAAATAAAACATATGTATAAGTGAAACCTTTAATTTGAAGTTTCATTTTGAAGTATTTCCAAACTTTTATGAAAATGGCAAAAATGTATATGAGAAAGTAGGAGAAATTATTCTGTTCATGAGGCATCCCAACTCATACCAAAATCAGGTTGATAAAAATTGATGCTGCGAATACCCTTTGAGACAGTCACTTTGATTTGTGAAGACAAGTTGCCCCTTGAGAATAACCATTTCATTTAGCAGAGATCCACTTATGTTTCTGTATCCTTTATGGCCCAGATCAAGTTACAATAAACCCTTATGTTTAAAAAATTCTTCCCTGCCCTGAAGGTCAGCATATCCTTTACTTAGTGCCAAAGCATTGAAGCAGGGCCTGCTTTTGTTGAGGACTGAAATATACCAGTGAGTGGTGGTTATTTATTACATATTTTCCTGCTTCCAGAAGTGTAAAGTATAAAGTATGACTTTTAATTAACAAGCCCATTGTCCTTGTGCCTTGACGTGGAAAATTACATATCAGTTTCTGTACTGGTTAGCTGATGATGCCATCGTTCCCAGTGACAATGTATAATCACTTTCTTCATTTTCCATCATCTGTTTTTGGGCTTTTCCCATACATTGTTAATTAGCAAACTGTAACAAATGACCAAAGATGTTTGTATGCAAGAACTGACCATATTCCATCACATGCTGTTGGGCTGCAATCATTTACCAGCCCATTGATGTTTGCTAATCTTTTGAAATGCAATTTCCATGTTTATATTCTGCTAGTAAATCGAGTTTGGCAAGTCAAATACGTTGGCAAAGTCAAATAAGTTGGAGAAGCAAAGCGACCTGAATTCTGTTGGAAGCTTTTGAAGGCTGCTTCACTTTGTAATGAGATTCATTATAATGGGAAAAAAATCTGGCTAATTATTAATAGGGAGCCTTTGAGGAATTGTGGTTTATAAACTCTTTTTTGGTGCCAACTAAAGAAATATGGTAGCTGCTAATATTTAGCTACTAAATCCCTAAGACAGGTGGGGAAAAGGAAGAAAAATGGAACTACAAGCATGTGGAGAATTGAAAGAAGGTATTTAGGTGGAGTTGGTGTCATTCTTTCTTAAGTTTGTGTTAATTAAATACAGAGAAATAACATTCATGAATGCTACAGCAAGATTCATATGAGAAAATTAACCAAGCATGCTGAAAATCTATGCAGGTGATATCTAGAGCTATTGGTTGTACATTAGATGACAGCAAATCTACTGCCTTTCAGATGAGCTAATACTCATATACATTTTTGAGGGATGAGGGCACGTTCCCTCATGGACCTTGGCAGCTGTTTGGACAAATCTTGGCAGTTATTTGGGAAGTGGTTTATCTTTGCTTTCTTCCTAGGGCTAAGAGAAAGTGGCTGGCCCAAAATTATTGAGTTGGTTTCCATCTCTAAGACAGGACTAGACCCCCAATCACCCTATTTTTATTACAGCACCTTTAACCATTTAACCAAACTGGCTGATCTTTTTAAAAAAATAATTCTAAGAAATACACTCCAAACACATCAGAAAGTTTCCAGGTGTAGATTAGGTAGAATTCATCAGTAGGAAGATTGGAGGGTTTTTAATAATATGTGGGAATAACCTTGGAAGCTGCTTACTTCCAAAAAAATGGAGAGGCAGCATAGTCCACAGGTAGATAATGGGATGGGCAAGAGGCTTAGAAAATAGCTCCCTAATTTCTCAGGGTGAAAAGGAGACGGGAAAATTGGAACGTCAGACTTGCAAGAATCTGTTAATGTGGCCTTAACAATAAAGTAGAATTAATTTATCTGATAGTGTTTCTTGTCTGATCCACCTAATCAGGCTGACAATCTTTCTAGTAGGCAGTCAGTGAGTCTTAAAGACTCACTGCTTCAAGAATAATAATAGTAAAACACTCGTTTTATAACCCTGTAATCCATTAATTTTGAGTCATAAATTTCAAAGTCATCAATTTTGAAACAGAACCAAGTTCAGATAATCTCCTTTAATAAAATCTTACACAATTTCACTAAGAAAGTGATGTCTACTGTCTACTTATAGTTAAACAAGGATATATAAATTGTACCATGCCAATCCACCCTGATCACAGTTTCGGAAAAAAAGGAATGCTATTTATTTTTGGCATATTCTTTCTTTTGTCTAATTTAGCCTGCTTGCTAGTCTACCCCAGTTGCTTCTGAGTTGGTACTAACAGTGATTCACAAGGCCAAGTCTGATCCAAGTGCTAATAACTCAGATGCTTTATATCTTGGTCCTACGAACTTTAATAGTGACCCCAAATAACCAGTGAGCCTTGGTGGCTCAGTGGTTAGAGTGCAGTACTGCAGGCTACTACTGCTGACTGCCGGCTGACTGCAGTTTGGCAGTTCAAATCNTTCCGAGGTGGGTAAAATGAGGATCCAGACTGTTGGGGGCAATATGTTGACTCTGTAAGCTGCTTAGAGAGGGCTGTAAAGCACTGTAAAGTTGTATATAAGTCTTATTGCTATTGCTATTTCTGGGCTTTAAACTATTTTTATTCTTTAACTTAAGCATCAGTTTCCAAATCTGCTATGCAAGGTGCAATAATTTTAAATAATAAGTTTTGGGCGTCCTCTAGATATGTTGTATTATATTACATCTCTGAGAAGTATTTATTACGCTTCCTGAGAATTGTGAGTTAATCATAATTACAAAGACATCACATAGGCCAGTGTTTCTCAACTTTGGGAACTTTAATGTATGTGGACTTCAACTCCCAGAATTCCCCAGCCAGCCATTGCTCATTGGGGAATTCTGGGAGTTGAAGTCAACATGCCTTAAAGTTTCCAAGGTTGAGAAACACTGACATAGGTTTATGGTTGAAAGCAAAACTTAAGACCGAATCAGTGATTTTGAATTTGTGGTATATTTGAGCTTCTTTTTTAATAATCAACCATGCACATTCACACCCGCCCACATTATATTTAAGCAGCCTATTTGAGATCTTAAATAAATTGTAAATAGACAAACTCATGGCTGGAATTAGATAAGTAAAATAATTAAGTAAAGATACAGATTTGATCATAGAATTCTTTTTCCTGCAGTTTTGGTTTTTTTATTCTATATATGTAACATTCTATTGTACCTAGAGGTTTGAAATGAATATTGCATATATTTGAATATTGTATATATTAGAGGGGGTGACAAGTGTTAGTGTGTTTCAAATAACATTATTTTAGTTCTTAAGGTATATAATCAGTTTATACCAATTATTTTAAGATGGTGGAGATTTTGCTTTTTTACTCCATATTTTATGTTTATTTTTCTGAATTGTGATATCCACAAGCTTATGAGAAATTAAGATGTTTACCATTGCAAAAATAAGCATCTGAATTAATATGGTTTAAACATCTCCGATAGCAAATTACAATTAAACCTTTGTGTGCTGGCGATTTAGGTTTGGGTGTTCATCCCAATGTCTTCCACAAATTAAATTAATGATACATTTAGGTATTTTGTTGCTATGCCTTGGAAATAATGTGGTTTCTGGATTTTACATTTCTAAAAGGAGATGATGCCAATACAGTGACAGTATACTTTATCTCATTTTTTGTGTCTTTAAAAAAAATAATAATCAAAGGTGACTGTTTTCCTTCAAGTAAATGTTAATGGCTAATTTATTTTCCACTTAGTGCTATAGGAAAACAAGCCCCATTTTGTCCATTGTCCAGGTTCTCTTCTCTTTTGAAATTAACTAGACATTATGTGACTCACTGGGTCATTCTTTCCATAAATGTTAACTTTTCATCCTCAGAAGAGTCCCAGGGAAGCCTCTACCCCAGGGGTGTCAAACTCAAGACCCGCGGGCCAAATGCGGCTCTCAGGGTGCTTAGATCTGGCCTGCAGAGCTGCCCTGGAAACAGCAAAGGACCGGTGCACGGTGCTTCTGCCAGAGAAAATGCCCCCCCAAGCTCCGTTTTCGCTGGGAGAGGGGTTAGCAAAGCAAACTAAAAACAAAACAATGGAGAAATGTTTCCCGTTTTGCATTTGAGCATGCAAGAAAGGAGAAAGGAAAAGAGAAAGAGGAAAGGCAAAGAAAAAGGAATGATGGCACAAGAGCAAAGAAGGAAAAATAAGGAAAGAGGGGAAGGAAGAAGAAAGAATAAGAGGGGAGGAAAAAAAAGGAAGGAGGGAGATAGTGAGAGGGACGGAGGGAAGTCCTGCCTTAGTACTTGGCCACCACAGGTGTCCCCGACATGAGTGATAATGAGCTGGCCACGCCTACCCTGGCCCCCTGATGTCAAACACAACCCTGATGCGGCCCTCAATCAAATCGAATTTGATGCCCCTACTCTACCTCCTCCTCCTTGCTTGACCAATGGAACAAAAGGAGTAGTAGATCATGAGGGGAACTGCACCCCTGATCTCTATCCTGGTATGTCACCAAGGGAGGAAGAGAGCTCACCTGTTACCGGTGCTCCCAGCCAACCCTACTTATCCAGTAGCATCTCAGTCACTGCCTCATTCTTCCCTTATTAACCGCTGCCATTAAGACATTAGAAATTTCATCTTCAGATACAATGCAGACAATGCCCACTCACCCAGTTAGGTGCAGGAACCAGAGGAAGATGGCAGAGAGGATACATCCCTTCCATGTTCCTTTGTGTTACACATCTTGTGGGTTTTGGAGAAGTGTAGTCAGAAGGCATGGTGATGCTGAAGCAATCCCAGTAGTCCCAAATTTCATTGCCATGGCATTCTCTATCTCAAAGTTACCTCATTTGAGTTACCTTGGTTTAATCACTGTTGCCCTATAGCTGGCAATTTCACCCAGTGAAAGGTTACTAACAAATAGATATGACAGGTTTTAGTAGTATACAGATGTAATTCAGATTGTCTGATCCAGAAAATCAGATCACAGTAGGATTCAGTTATTGANTACTAAGTTCTTTTTCAATACGGGTAGTATTGAGTTCTTTTCTACCTTCCTGAATAAAGCTATTAAACCACTCTCAATATAAATATAGTGCTTTTAGTTTTCAGGGATATATTGTCTTTGCCAATAAATCTCAATATACATTTCAAAATGTTCTAAAATTCCATGCCACTTACAAACGATGATCTGTTTAGCATGTAACCACACACAGTTGTAAATACACTAGGTCAGGAAAGGCTTAAGTTCCAGTTGGAACTGGAACTTAGATACCTTGAACTTTCAAAAGTACAGGATATATTTTTTCTGCTTGTCTGCCAGTGGCTATTTATGCTGGAAGTGCAGTACTGTATTCTTGTTTTAAAATCAAGACTGTCATAAATCAGAGTTAATAAATGAACCTAATACTTACAGGCTAAATCAGTCCCTTGGTAGTTCACATACTTAGTAATATGCTGTTCAGAAGAATGATAAAACGACACCACAATATTTGAACCCCCCAACTGTTTTCTGTTTTACTGTAGAAACCAACAAAGGTTGCAAGGCATCTGATTGGGTAGGTGGTCCAAGTGGACCTTTAATGAACATGAAAACATTCATTAGTTTACATGTTTCTTTTTGACCTACTTCTAGGTCAGGGGTGTCAAACTCAATTTCATTGAGGGCTGCATCAGGGCTATAGTTGACCTTGGTGGGGGGGGCAGTCAGGCATGGCCAACTGGGTGTGTGTGGCCAACTGGNTGATGCCACTCACTGGGTGTGGCTGACTGGATGGGCATGGCCAGCTTGATGCCACTCCCCAAACTGCTGGCATGTTTCCTATTTGCACTGGGTTGAGTGGGCCACAGCCATGCTGGGCTAATGTTTCCTGTTTGCATTGGGTAGACCGGGCCGAAGTGACACAGCTGGCCCCCTTACAGGTTCTGGCCCGCGGGCCTTGTGTTTGACATCCTTGTTCTAGGGGAATTCCTTTAGAAGAATCCCAGTGACACAAATGGAATTATGCTATTGTGTTCTTTGATTTTTTGGATTAAGGTTTAGGGCTTCATCTACCTCAGTTATTATAATTCAGGGGAGTAGTGACAGGCATTTCGGTTAATAGTAATTTTTTAAAATGGTACGTGTAAAACACTTAAATGCCTGTTCTATTCCGTGGACTGAAAAGCAGTGTTGATAAGTGGCAGGAACCTAGTTTTGCTGCTTGACAATAGAGCATTATATGATAAAAAAATAAAATTAGATTCCAAGATTTTGCTTCACCGTACAAGAGATTATATGGAAGCCTGTAAATAAGATACGTCGTTAAATTGATAGGAACATTTTTCATGTCTTAGATGCTGGCAGTCAAAAAACTGTCCCATGTTGCCACTGGATGAATTAAATATGCAATTTATGCAAAATGTAGAATTGAAGATTCAGCTTTTTGGGAATGAAAAAGAATGAGGATGAAGGTTTGTTCTCCGAGCTTTATAAACAAAAAAACACTGACACCGACATCCCCTAAACTCCACTGAAGATGTTACCTAGCCTACTAACAAAACGTTTGGAAACCCAACCCACAAGCTCGGAGAATGTACCTTCACCCTCATTCTACACCTGAGCTACAGATATTCACCACTATTGCATGAAAAAGATTGTGTGTGTGTGTGAGTGTGTGTGTGTGT
>AZIM01000262.1:445450-459573 GCA_000516915.1 Ophiophagus hannah
TCTGATTTTTCTTTGAAGACATTTCGCTTCCCATCCAAGAAGCTTCTTCAGAGCTGAAGAAGAACTGTGACCTGGATGACTGAAAAGCTCCATAGACACTAAACTAATTACAATAACTAAACTAATGGATCTCGATGAAAGATAGGATTTAATTTATTAGTTTTATAACACTTTTCTACAAGAACTCAAAGATGACTAAATAGGGGGACTTCTTTCTTATGATCCCCATGGCAGCCACCCTGTACATGGACATTTCTGCAGGTGGGGTCACGAGAGTTTAAGGGAGGGCAAGTGACAAAAACAGCAATGGTGTAGTGTCACCTGTATAAAAGGGTGTGAGCTTGTATTGGGATGGAGCTTTGAGTTTCTGTCATTGAGAGAAAAGCATTTGATCCTGTGGATCAGGGGTATCAAACTCAATTTCATTGAGGGCCGCTTCAGGGTTGTGTTTGACCTTGGTGGGGGAGGTGTCTGAGGTGGGTGTGGCCAGGGTGGGCATGGCCAGCTCAACGTCACTCGTGTTGGGGGCGTCTTTAGTAGCCAAATCTTCTGCCAGTAAAAACAGGGTCCTCAGCTCAGTTTTCAGCTACAACAGCCTCTTGCAACATTCTGCCAGGGTGCGACCCTCCCAAGCTCCATTTTCACTGGCAGAGGCACCTGTTTCCAGGGCAGCCCCGCAGGCTGCATCTAAGCACCCCACAGGCCAGATGTGGCCCTCGGGCCTTAGGTTTGACACCCCTGCTGTAGATATTTATGCATATAAGCTTTGTTGGGCTGAACAAGAGAGGGAGATTGGCCTCTTAGTATCCATGGATAAAGGTGGATTAGAATCTGGGTCTTTCCATCCTAATCCAATATTTTAAATACGGATCCCTTTACCAAAGGATAAACTCCCACTGATAGAATGGAATTTGCTTCTAAGTAAACACATACAGGGTTTTGTGGTGAGACTGGGTTACTTGCATAGGAGAGGAGCAGCCTGTTGACCTCAGGGGTCTTCAAGCTGGCCTAGAGACTTAGAAAGAACAGTGTAAGTAAGATTTGATTTATTTATCATCATTCCTTTTAGGGAGCTGTTAAAAAAGGGCAATTGCCAGTGTAATACATTCAGTGAAACAATATTTTTTAAAAAATTACAGTTTCATTTGTGGATAAAATTGAGTTATTTTTGTTTCTGGATAATCCATGGCAGACTTACCAGTATACATCCTGCTAGAAACTATGTGTTATATTTTTGAAGCAGCATGGCTTTGTTTTGTGAACATGAGTGTGAAATTGACAAGGGAGCTGAGATTCTTTCTCATTTGTTCTTGAGTCTCTCTCTCTCTCTCTCTCTCTNTTTCTCTTTCTCTTTCTCTTTCTCCCTCCTCTCCCCCTCCCTCCTCTCTCTCTCTTTCTCTTCTCTCTCTCCTGTTTTGCTGCAACTTCTAAGTTTACATGAATTCCCTGTGTGGGCAGCAATCAGTCCATGCTCCTGTCTCAGGAATCCAGTCCTGCTTGGAGTCCTGCTGCCCTTTTGTTGTCCTTCCTGCAAGGGTGATCAGTTGAGGACTATGTGGTGACAGAACCAGTTTGTAACAGGCTTGTCTTTCAACTTCTCTTCTTTAGGCTCTGCTGGCACAACTCATCTGAACTGCTGAGAGGCGGGAGCGCGAGAGCTCTCTGTGAACTAAGCGAGGGAAAAAGAAGAGAACTGCAAGCTGCCGCCGCTGTTGCTTCTGCTGCAATGAACTGGCTAGATGAAACGAATTGGCAACTTCACATTTCCTTCCTTGTGCTGCTCTCCATTCACACGAAGGGTAAGAAGATAATAATGCTGTGCAATTTATCTCTGGTAGGGTGTGGAAACGTCTTGCACTAAAAAGTGCAACTTAGGCAGAATCTCTGAGCTTCTTGGGTTATTTTTTTTAAAAAAGATTTGTGTTCAAGGTTCCACAAAGTAAATGGTTTATAACGTTGTGCCTTGAAAGGCTTAATTTAGAAATAGATGGATGTTATAACTTGCCAGGCCTCTCCTTTGTTTTTCTGCCTTTTAAAAATACTGCTGTGTGGTTCTTTGAATAATATTTCAAATGGAATGATGCGGTGCTCCAGAGAGCCTTTTCAAAATCAGTAGCAAGTGCTGCTTAATGTTGCCATTTTAAAAGAACTATTGGAAGGAATTAAAAAGGCAATATTAAGAGATTTGGGCTCTTAGCATTTTTAAGATACAGTAGCTAATTAATGCAAATGACGCTTGAGGGACAGCAAACTTTTTCTCTCAGAGGCACTGAAAAATGTCTGAAAAGGAAGAAAGAGAATTTAATGACCTCTTGTGGGATCAAATGTTTGATGTTCTTCAAAAATCTAGAAAGATATATAATAGAAGAAAGAAAACAGACTGATTTAAATAAATTATACTAGCAATTAGTACATTTCCATCAAGTCAGTTATATATACAGCTGTGAAACTACTTCAGTCAAAAATAGAACCCTATTAATTTGAACAATACTGTTCAGCTAAACTTAACTGTTGGTTGAGAAATTAATTTTCAAAGCTTTATGTAACTTACGGTGGTATATGTTCTTTTGACCTATTGAAATCAATTAATTTGTACATATCCAGTTCTCACAGTTGTCTGGTAGCAAACCAGTGTGTTAAATATACCACTTTGGATTATGCTTACCTTACATGCTCTTTGACGATACACAAGGAGAAATAATTTTCTATACTCACCTAGATAAAACAATCCAAGGAATTGCTTATTGAAGATAAATCCAGCTTTCATAAATTAGTCAGTTCTTTTAGTCCATTCTTGGACCACTATCCCACCAGTGTTTCACCATTTACCTGTGGCCCCCTTCTTACCTTATTTTTCTCCTGTGTTTCTCCCCCTTTTCCCCATTCCGGTGAAAAAGACCAGCATTTACACACTTAATGTAATGTACTACTTGAGTAAAGTGAGGCTTGGGACAGTAACTGCTGTGTATTATGGCTTCAACAAGATGGTATTTGCAGTATAATACATGTTAACGTTTGGTGGTCCCCATGGTACTTGCCATGCCTCCTATTAGATACTTTTCACTTGTGTCCCTCTTGAAATATCCTTGTTTTCCCACGTTATTGAGGAAGTTCAAGGGTGACTTTTGAAGAATTAAAGACTTAAACAGATTTTGGATAGTTTATATTCCATATTCCCAGGTGGCATGCAGCTCTTCCCACCTTAAAATGCAGATTCTTAATAGTTTGGCTGATTCTCAAGGGAAATAGATCTGTACTGAGATACGAACATCTGTAAGGGTGTGGAGAGATTTATGCAGGAAACCTGCAGTGAACTGCTGAAAGACTAATACAGAAAATGTTTCCATCCAAAGGAACCGAATATTGTTTTTTGATTAGAATATTAAAAATGGGAAACATGAGCAAAACTAAAACAAATATGAATACAGAATCTGAAGTAAAAATGGTTTCTTTCTTTTCCTTTTCCTGAGTCTGTGCACAAAACATATATACAGATCTTACTTTCATCTCTACTTCAATTATTAATATTATCCATGTATTTTACAGGGAAGTAAGGCTATGGAATCCATATCCATTATTCAGATTCTCCAGAGAGCAGGTCACTTCTACATTTCTCATATGGAGATAACTATTTCCAGGTTTAAAAAAATAAAAGCAGGAGGATTATTCTCTTTGCATATTTAGTCAAATGATATTTTATGCCATGTAGAAAAATGCCATTTGGTACTTACAGAGCCCAAATTATTATTTTCAAAAATATTTGTATATCTCATCATAGAATGGGAGGTTGTTTAGCCTCTCAAGATGGATGATCTTGTTTATCTCCAACAAGATTAAAGATCACTCGGTGTACATGTTGCCCAAGGCCAAACTAAACAAGAAACTAAATGTATATGGATTTTCCTTGAAATCAGATAGAGTGGAAATGGTAGGGACTATCTATTGGTGTTTGTCCTTCGTAGGATTTTCCCAACTGAAATGGATATCTCTGAGCTTCTGTTGGTCTCATTAGAGAAAATATGCATAGTTGTAACTTTTCCGTAACAAATCAAATAATACTTTAGTTGAGTTTTAATTATATTGGGAAAATAAAGGAAGAGGGAAGAGCTTAATAGATTCTAATCCAGTTATGATTCATTCAGACATCTTCCTGAACCTAAAATGTTTAGGAGATCTATTCATATATCTCCAGCATCTTAGTAGTTTAGCAAAAGACCACCATTGTAAAATGAAGAATTTTGTTTCTAAAAGTTCTGTTTCTTTTATTGATAAGTGAAGAATAAGGAAACCATCCATGTATATTGCAGGTAGCTAAAATAAGAGATATTTAAATAAAACCAAGATATGGTAGCTCAGTTTCAGTTTATGTCATCATGAGAATTTGCCTTACTCAAAAGTTGCCTTGTTTCTTTATTCCCTTACCATTTTCAGTATAACTTTTTGGGAAAAAAGCTTTGAAAATTCTTGAATCATTTAGAATGTTAATCAATAACAGTTAACTAAATTCAGAGAGGAGCTTCATGAATACGGAAGAATGGGGTTATGCCTGGAAAGCGGATATAGACATAATTTGTGGTTAGAATTTATTTATTTATTTGTATCCCATTTTCATTATTTTTACAAATAACAAAAAGTGGTGAACATATCAAACATACCTTCTTTTTATTTTCCTCACAACAACAGCCCTGAAAGGTGGGATTGGGCTGAAAGGAAATGACTGGCCCAAAGTCACCCAGCTGGTTTTCATGGCTAAGGCAGGACTAGAATTCATGATCTTCTGCTTTCTAGCCAGTAGACAAAACTGTCTCTCAGTTAGGCACACAGCTACGTTTTACGCACTCATCAATTCACAAAAATAATTTATGAAGTGGAACTTACAAGTAAAATACAACTTAGTGCCCTTAGGCATGAAAAAACCCTAAGTTTCAGATTATGAAGTCAGAATTGATTTTAAATACTTGGAAAAGACTCTGAGAATATAATGATGAGCTTGTAGATAAGCTATTTAGTTCAATTGGGCTGTTGAAGACATAGTCATATAACTTAACCAGTCTCTTCCCCCTCTCTTTCAACTTAAGTTGAAGAAGTGTTAAGAGACAGGTTACTGCTTCAGTACTTTTTAAGCTACGTGCAAACTTACTTCTGAAGTTAATTTCGGAGTGGGTAATTAGTAGCACTCTCTTTTGGAAATGTGTTGTTGTTCACAGTTGCTGCACTTTATCTCACTTTTCCCTGTTTACCCAGATGCTTTTCTACAAAGCAAAGACAGTTTGGTTTGATGCTAGTTAAAGGGGTCACAGAGTTTATTTTAGCTATCTTTAAAATCACTCCAAAATAGGTCACATAATTAAAAGTATGGATGGTAATTATTTTTAAATATATATTCATAAAGAAAAGCTGTATACCCAGTAAAATTAAATTAGTACATATTGTAAGGTAAAAAAAAACTTAGATCGATTAAGATTGTTGGTGTTTGGGGATGGTAAGGGTCAAAATGAATTTTTCATGTGACTGAGGTGTTTTTTCATTCCTTAAAATATCTAAAATAGTGGGTTCTTGTCCCACTCAATTTTAGAAGGCATCTGTTATCATGCCATATAAACCTGATTTAGCTGTTTGGCCAAGGGAAGCTACTCATTTCTGTTCAGGAGCAACCATAAATTATTCTGAGTATCTCCATGACAAGAGTTAATTTGACTTTTAAAATGGTTTTAAAACACACTTTGCTGATTCTCATCTGTTGCATATAATTACATAAACTAATTCAGCTACATAATGGACTATTTAAGCAAAATATGACTCTTAATTTTGTTCAGGTAAACTCAGTGGACATAAAAGAAAATAATAATTGCCTGGATTTGCATTATGAAAATCCTATTCTGGGCTGTGTTTTGGGGTGGGTGATAAGTTAAAAGGATCTAGTGTCTTACAGCTGTTCCTTCCCTAAATTTACTATTCCTGAGTAATTCTATCTGGAAATGTAAAAAATAATTCTGCAAACTAAACACATACTTTTTATTTACTAACTTGAAAGATAGTTCTCTATATTGTGAGTGTCCAAATTCATTGGAACTGCTGCTAGTGGAAAATTTTGGGAGTTGTAACTCAAATGTTACTAAAGCTTACTAAATTTGGGAAGGAAATGTGAAACTCTGGGCTAAGTAGATATAAAGATGCATATCATGAGAAAAAGTCAGGTTGGAACAATATTCAGAGTTCCATGAATTGTGCTTTAGGGATTCAGAATATAGTATTTGGGATAGTAAAAGATATGTCACAGGTTTACTAATTAATCTGGCTTGTTATCCTGGTATGAACTCAGAGTTCCTTTATTTATCCACAAGGAATCCTTCCTTAATATAAATTGAACTAAAAATCCTTGGCAAAATTCACTTAGCAAATAACAGGAGAGGCTAAAAAGGAATGTTTGTTTTACTACTCATTGTGGCTCAGTTACTCATGATACTGTAAGTTTCAAACAGTGGCCAAAATCATGCTAATAATTTGTTGCTTTATGGCAGATTCTTTAATAATACTTCATTTCAGTGTAAAATGATCCTAGATATCAAATTGCAAATGTAGTGGAAATCTCATTAGTTGGGACAGACAGGTTATTCCCAAAAAGGCGTTTTGAATATTTAGAACTAGTAAATTATCTTGGAAAGATAATGGATTTACTCTATTGATTTAAAAACTAATTCTCCAAAGTATAATATGAAATTTATTCTATAGCACTTCTGGTTTTATTCTCAACTATACACTCAGTAATATAGCAGTTTTAATGCTCAGCATTAAGTATATTCAGTAAATATAGTAGTTTTAATGCTCAGAATAGGTGGTGTGGTGGCTCAGTGGTTATGAAGCTGGGCTTGTTGGCTGGAAAGCTGGAATCCCAGGTTCGAGACCCAAGTGCCACATGATGGGGTGAACACCCGTCCTCGCCCCTGTTCCTGCCAACTTAGCAGTTTGAAAGCATGCAAATGCGAATAGATAAATAGGTACTTCGGTAGGAAGGTAACAATGCTCTGTGACATCATGCTGGCCACATGACCACAGAAATGTCTTTGGACAGTACTGGCTAAATGGCCTTGAGACTGAGATAAACATCACTCCTGTAGTTGGCAATGACTAGCAGAGTAAAATCCTCAGGGACTCCTTTACCTCCTCCTTATGATAGATCTTGGCAAATGTATCTGTTATCTTTTGGAAAAATTTCCCAAAACTTGTTATTGTTTTACATTGCTTTTCCCTTTTTGCTGTGACAAGGATGTAGTATTCCAATATAACTTCCTAATTAGGGCCTGCTTTTTCACATTTTGCCATAGGTCAGAGCTATTAATATTTTATAATAATTATGTTTATTACTTACAGCATACTGCCCATAACTGGGTAGTGTACAAAAATGAAGGCAACAGGTCCTTAATTGCAAATCTATAATCTAATATTCCAGGCTGCCTCATTTTAACTGTCTGGCAACATATGACACATTTATTACTATATTTTTATAATCACTTCTAAAGGATTGTATTAAGTGGATACTTTAAACTGATTTATTTAGAGTTAAATGGAAGCTGGTCTCTCATTATATTATCTCAAAAACTTATCTTCCTTCCTCCATTGTGGTGTTCCACAACACTCCAATAAATATGTTGTTTTCTGTAAGATTGATGTCATGTTGGTGTATTACTTGAAAAGAATGTAAATTATCCTAAAACCTCAAACATTTAACTTTCTTGCGGTGGAGGAAGCTAACACTTTAGTCAGTCCTTTCAGTCTTTGGCAGCTACTGCATATCCTGTAGAGAAAATATTTAGAAGGTTAAAGCTGCGATATGTTTTGCATATCTCAACTCATGGAGATAATAATCCGAGGCGTTCTAGGGTCAGCAGAACAGAAGGAAATCAGAAGCATCTGAAGGGAAGTTTCAAGGTAGCGTAACCACAGTGAGATATCTCTCTCCACTCATTATTTTCCCCTGAACTTTGTTTCTCCAAGCTGTACTTTTAGGTTATATGTAGCTTCCTGAGAGAGCACATGATCGGGGAGGAAAGAAATCAGGATCTTGTGTACCAATCCTTTTTTTTTTTTTTGGCTCATCTTATATCTCAGCCTGCTTTCATCCTCAAATCACTCTTCTACATTGGTTAAAATGGTTATTACTTTCATGTATTTGAAGTTGTTTCTTGTGACCAGTCTCTCTTGGTGTGATGTAGCTCAGATCTGAAAAAGTACAATATGAGATGCAGATATTGTCTTTCCCTGAAAATACAACCTACCCCGAAAGTGAGCACTAGCTTGATTTTTACACATGTGCCCAATATAAGCCCTACTTCCAAAATAAGCCCTAATTAAGATCTCACCCACCAAGGGTGCATGGGTAAAAATTAAGCTAGGCTGGGGATGTGGGAGTGGGAGTAGAGCTGCCCTACTACTTACCTTTAGACAGTTGCAGTCAGGCCTCGCACACCCCGACACTTGCCTTGCTGGCTCATTTCTTCTGCAGCTGGCAAGGCTTTCCTGAAGGCCACTGCAGTGGATAACAGAACTCTGGATCAGTCCGGAGCTCTGTAATTGACTATAGAGGCCTTCAGGAAAGCCTTGCAGGCCTTGCTGGCCACTGAAGTTCTTGAAGGCCTCTGACAGCGAAAAGGAGGCTGGGGGCAATGCATGCAAGTGAAGTGAGTTAGTGGATGTCATCCCCCCCCCCCAAAAAAAAAAAGACGTGCCTTTTTTGGTGGCAAAAAAAATATAAGGCAGGGTCTTAATTTTCATGGAAACATGGATAGTCCTGGATTTATGACCCACTTGGTCCTGGAATTTTGATTGCTAAGTGATGTGATCATTAAGCAAGTCATCATTGACTAATTTTACAACCATTTTTACTACAGTTGTTAAGCAAATCACATGGTCATTAAGCAAACACAACTTTTCACATTGCTTTTGCTTTTTGGATGCTAGTGGGACAGTTGTAATTTGCGATCGGATGACTGTAGGACTCTGCAATCATTATAAATGCGAGCCACTTGTCAAGCCCCTAAATCACTATTGTGTGAACACAGGGATGGTGCAGTGGTCATAAGTTTGAGAAAAGGTTGTAGGTCACATTTTAGGGCCATTATAAATGTAAACCATTTGTAAATGAATGTTTGTAAATCAAGGGCTACCTACACGAATTTGAGTTTTAATCACAAAATAGAATGTTCCAGTCTTTGATCCTAATCTTATCAAAATGATTACTTCTTTTAAATTAAAAAAACAAAACAAAACAGTGCACATTGCAAAGAACAAGAGCATGGATAATCCAATCAAATACTGCTTTTAAAAAAATAGCCTTTTCCTTTGCACGTCTGAAGTTTGGGGAACCCAGAGCAAAGCTGAAATAGAACAATGTAGTTTTGAGGTACCTATCGTGTAGGCTGTTTAGATGTTCAGATTGTCTTAAACACTTATCTGGGAGAAAATCCTATTGGAGCTTTCTTTGTGTAAGTGGAATGTGTGTATGGAACTGAATCAATTGGGTTTTGGAAAGAAATTCAACCTGATCCTTTGCTTCATGATTGGCCATTTGATGATTGAGCTGAACTTCAAATGTCCTTGTAGTATTAAAGCTTGGCTGCATTTTTCCTCGGGCTGACCTAAGTCTTCACTATTTCAGGCTTTGGTTGAAAGATATCCAGTGGATATGTTTTCCTCATCCATGAGAGAATTAGTAATTTGAAGGAGAATGTGTTTCCCCCCAAATCATGGCATATGTTAATATGCATACAATTATTTTTCTATAACGCTTTAAATATATTTAGGATACATTTTACCTTGGTCCAATGGTATACCATCTATCATGGGGAGCATAGGCAAATATACTAGCCTTCCACACAACAACTGTATATCAGATGTGATAGAACCAGTGAGATCTGCTGTATCACCCATGACATCTGACATTTATTCTGATTACCAGAAAGCATTGTTGTCTTTCTGATCAGAATAATAAACAGAGTTTGGAGGTCTTCTAGTCCAACTCCTCTGCTTAAGCAGGAGATAATTATATTGTAATTTTCCAATGTCAAGACCAAATTTGGACTAGTACAATGAATGCAAAAATAGTTACATAGATTTGTTATACCCTCTGTCACTAAAACAAAGCAATCGGCCAGCAGTAATCAGCTTGCTTAACTTGCTAGCCCAAAAATATATGGCAACATCCAGATTTTTAAATTTTTAATCCCTTGCAAAAAACCAACAGAATTGGGGCCATCTGAATCTGGAGGGGGAGGGAAATGAGGTTCCCCAGGAAAGGTCCAGTGACAGAGAAAACACAGCTCCTAGATCTCATAAGATGGCACAATTTAATAGATGGGTGCTGGAACATTTCTGGTATGATGAACAGAGACAATCAAAAATGGGTGGTCCCAGAAGTAACCCTGTTCCATGTGGGCTTTTATAGCCAACAACCAATATCTTGAATGGAGGCCTATTGGAAGCTAATCAGCTTGTGGGTCACAGATGATACACCAGTGCATTGAACACCCAAAATTGTCCCTACTGCTCCATTTTGTAGCTTCTGTGCTCTTCAAGGAGATGTATTTGTTTTCTTGGGAAGTAGGAGTAAAGTTGCCTTGGCGGTTAGGTTTTCAAACTGTTTGGTAAAATTCTATAATGTATAAACTTTGAGCATTAGGCCAGATTTTTTGGGGAAAAAATGTAATCTGTTATAATTCAGTGCATTTGAATGAGAAAAAGCAATTCCCCCTTTCTGTGCAAGCTTAAAATCACTCTTCCTGCATAATTACTTTTTTTTTTGGTATCTCCTTCTTTTGCCTCACTTAGCCTACCCAAACCATATATTACACAAACCTCTAATATTTTAGCCAATCCAACTGGGATTTATTTATTTAGGTTTACTCTGAGACAATATCTGATTTTTGCTAGTAAAACTGCTGTAATTTGTTTTTGGGATGACTTTGCAATACTTCTGTAAAGCAAAGCAAAACACATAGTGACAAACTGAGATGTAGCTGGAAATTCCTATAATTTGGCATAATCCTGAATTCCAACTTCATGTTTTAAAATAATTTGTTGGTTATTTATCCAATGACTAGCAGGAGTTTTGAAAATGGTGCTTTACAGAATGCCATTTGTGATATGCATCAACCTCAAAACTCTACAATTTAAAGATACAGAGCAAAATACTGTGTTTGGAGAGTGGACTAAATGAAACCTGGGGACAATAAATAAATTAATCAATCAAAAAAGGAATGTTTGTGGTCAGAAGAACAAATCTTTGGAAGCAGAGCCCTGGGAGCATCCAAGTAGTTGAAATACATTTAAAGTTTATACGACAAAGTATGCACCATACCTTGTTTGTGTGATGAAATTTGATAACAAATCTATGAATTTCTTTGACTTGTCTGCTGGTGCCAGCTGTAAGGACGGAAGTAAAACTAATATAAACACCAGAAAAAAAGAGCCTGATACCTATCTCTGTTATACTGATGATGATGATGAACCTCCTAATATACTTCTAGTATATTAATACTAATATACTCATTTCTTACTTAGAGAAAAAAACTTTCACAAGTGCATCTGTGTAATTCTGTTTTTTACAATTTCAGCTTGTATCCCACAGTTTCTGACATGTAGTTAATGTTCAGTCCTTGGTGCTCTTGAGTTTGGTTATTTGCTTGCACAGGTTGTAAATGATTCCTTTAAAAGAAAAGAACATGGAGTATAAGGACTGTAACAGCCACTATGTAGGACAGGCAGGAAGAAGACTAGCAGAGTGCTAGGAGTCAGGAGACTCTGAAAACTTCTTAATAACCCAACACATTGACAGACTCGACCATAGTTTCAATAGGAAATACCGAACATACCTGACCAAGCTAAATCCAAAAATGCTATGGATTTCCTGGAAGCTTGGCATTCAGAGAAATAAGCCATCTGTGGACACATAGAGATAAACTACATTTACAGACAGTTCAATACAGACAATAAAAAAATGTTACAAAGGGGACAAAAAGACCAGCATCTAATACCCAGATAAACAGGGATTGTACTAGACAAATAATCAAGCAGAAAACAATACCCTAATTAAGGAATTACAAGGAGAAAAACACACCACCACCAACATTGGCAGGGCAAGCTACTCTACCAAATTCCACAGTTACTGACACTGATGATGTTACCTAGTCTAGTATTAAAACATCTGCAAACAAACAACCAAGACTCCACAGTCCCCAGCCTGAGCTACATTTTTTTTTCCTACTGAATTGCAGTCAATGCTGAATGCAAAGAAATTACATTCCCTATACAAATTACAAATAATAGAAACAAATTGAAATGTTGATTCACCAGGAAGTATTCCCTCCCTCCCAGTAAAGATTTAAAGGGACTATATTAAAATCATTTGTTATCTGGGTATTTTGCTTCTCAAATTCCTGACATGTAAGCCACGTGTAAAGAAACAATATTCACAATAGTTGTATAAGTGTTGTACATCCTATGTCTTCAATAGAGTCAACTTAATTGAGCTTAGGTTGTTTGAAAACTGAAGACTATCATAATGAGTCAGCTATGAAAGATTAATTTCCCATTTCCACAAAGACTTAAGTTGTTTGTTTCCCACCTACAACTTGGGGAAACCTGGAGCTACTCAACTCAGCTTCTACTTCATGCTTTGATTTTTGAAATTATCTAAGCATTTATTCTTACACAAATTGTGTACTTTATGCTCTTTCTCAGGCAACACGGAAGCTACAGCCCAGCTTTCACCACCTAGGACAAGGCTGTCAAACTTTTCTCCTTTGCTAAAAGGGGGTGGGCGGGGCCAGCCCCTGACACATCTGGCCTGCGGGCCACGAGTTTGACACCCCTGGCCTAGGATGGATCAAGAAACATCTACAGGAGAATATCGTTTTCATCCATGATTATTATTACATGATTCATCCATGATTATTATTACTACATTGATAATTTCTGTCGACTTTCAGAAGTAGCTGTGGAAGTTACTGGGGAACAAAATAGTTTGACTTGAATCTGAACAACTTAACCTTTAAAATTATTTTAATCATAATTTTAGTAGTAGCAGGATGTTATGTTCTGTGCAAGTTTTGCAACATATGAATAACTTGAAAGGCAACAATGTAAGTGGAAAATAATACATGTATAAAAAGTTATTTTGTTCTTTTTTTAAATCCATTTGTGTGACTTTTTCCATTTTAATAGTTATGTTAAAATGGGTAGTTTATATGCATATCTTCCCTCTTAATTTGTAAAACTCCAGGAAGCATTTTCTTCCTCTTTGTTATTAAAGTTTCCTGCCTATCAGATACTTAAACTTAATTCTAATATTGCAATATTAATTCTATCCCATTTAATAACATAAGTATAATTAGTTCCATTTTTCTATGAGAAATATACACTTGTGCATGTTGACACATTGTTTTAAAAATTAAATCTCTTCCCCCTAGAGCTTGCAAATCTTTCAAATTCTGTGCTTTAACTTCTAGTGGCTGTATATATCTTAGCTGCAGCTTTTGAATGAATATGCACTTTGGCTTTGCGGTTGAGCTTTTAAATCCCATGTTCAATAAGTGAAGTGCTTTAAAGAGCTAATTAAAGATGTGGTACAGTTGCTTTATAACATTTTGTCTTTACAAGGCTATTAGTGAAAATGACAAGATTTACCTTTCACTCTTAGTATCTTGGATAGAAGGGTGACCATACTGAAGAAAAGTCACTGGTTTTGAATGTTTTGCTAAGCAGTGCAACAGAAAAGGAAAAAAATGAAGGGAAAAATATTCACTGCAGTTGCCTTAATTGATCAACAAATATTTTGCTTCCTGAATACTTTTGAGCGTATCTCATAGATTTTTGGCTGTTATTTCATATTTCTCAAGATGGCTATATGATACAGTCATTCTGAAATTATTTTTGGGTTCAGTTTGAAGGGATCTATCATAATCACCAAAGGTTTTACAGGAACCAAAACTTCTTTTCCATTGTTGTACGTAAGATATCCTCTTATGCTTTTGGTCAATAGCTGAGTCCGATATGGCAGGGGTCGCCAACCTTTTGGAGCTCAGGGACCACCAAACTCATAATTTTAAATCCCGCGGACCAGAGACCCT
>AZIM01000262.1:461880-472409 GCA_000516915.1 Ophiophagus hannah
CTTCCCCCAGGAGTGGAGAGGGAATGGAGATTTTGCAGTATCCTTCCCCTGGAGTGGGAAGAGAATGGAGATTTTACAGTATCCTTCCCCTGCCACGCCACCAAGCCACGCCCACCAAGCCATGCCACTCCCACAAAGCCACACCCACAGAACCGGTAGTTAAAAAAAAATGAATCCCACCAGTGTAATAGGAAACATGGGAAGGATAATAGTAATAGCAATTTTTGAGGTATCTTTTATTTGCTGTGCTATTTCTCTTCATGTCTGCTTTGCATTTTTCATTCTTCATGAAATTTAGAGTTGTGTGTAATTTGCCATACTTTTTTAGGATGTACCTTGCTGTAATTATCTCCTCCTGAATTCTGAGGGTTTTAGGCTCACAATTCAGGAATACACAAGGTTAGACAAAGATAGTTTGGAATATTTTAATGTTTTTTTTTCTTCCAGGATTCATGGGAATTATGGTGATGTGGGTTCCATGTATCATCCTATTTCATTCATTGCCTGTACCTTGGACATAAATAGACATAAATCTGTTATGATGAATTGCCTTGTAATGTGAATTTTAGATAATCGGGTTATCATATGATGAGTGCAATCATTAACTGTTAATATATTGATTTCTTAGAGAAATAGAAAGATGTATTCCTATACATTGGCTTATTGGAAATGGTTTGTTAATGGTCATCGCATTTTGACCTATTGTTGATAGGCAAATCACATATAAAGACTGTATGATTCTATCAGATTTAATGAGCTCCTTATGATCCATTCTCTTTGAGCACATCATAATAATGAATTTGAATCTAGATTGTGATGTAATCAGAAAGTACTTAAGTGCATTTTAGTTTCTCTTAAGACTATTGTCCTTCTGACAGGCATTGTCTGTGACCTAAAGCAAAAAGTATCCCTGTAGCTGTTTATAATCACGATATTGTGGTGTCATGTTTCTCTTCATCAGCGTAGAGAGATATAGCAAGTCACCTGCTGCAGATACATTTTTTTTCCATGGGTAAAATAGTTTATCTTAAATCAAGAGCCCCTAGCTTCATTCTGACATGACAGCTTTCCGGGAGAGGATGCAGTTTATTACTGTGCATTATCTATCCCTAGAGTAGGACTGCTTTATGCATGCAAAGGATGTGCAATTTATCATTTGGAGGCCATGGTTTTGGTATCCAAGGTGAGTTATTGTTAAGCTTGTGTGTTGATCACACACAGCTCACATTTAATCTTATAAAAAGTCATGATCTCAAATATTTCATAATTGTACCATTTGCAGAATGGCAGGCAGCCAACAAAGCTCTGAATAGTTGTTTCTATCCATCCCCTTGTCTGTCTAACAATGTGTGCTGGGTTTTGTCTTGTAGACATTACACAGTCCTGTGTCAAGGAAACCTACTTTATATTTAGACCTGTAATAAATTACCTTTGGAAAAGGACCAAGCCAGTCAGTTATATTTCTATGCATGCAGGCGGTGTATTGTGGTTTTTTTTGGATATGATGTTTTCTCTTTATTTTCACCTGTTTAATATTGAATCTTTAAAAGAAAATTTAAACAAAGCTTATGCTAAAGAACGTTGGTTCTTCTATTTCATGCATTTATATTTTTCCCTTGAACTTTACTTTGTGTTATTATGATAAAATAAAAAATTGGGAGGTGGGAGGATGGACTTTTTAAGTACTCAGATTTTGTCTTTGTTTGGCAAGAAATAGGTACTAGAACATGATAAAGGGAATATGGCATTGAAATGTGAAAATCACATTCTTACATCCTTGCTTACTTCTGTCCTCAAAAATATTTCTGTCCTACTGATTATTTTAAAAAGATCTATAATATCTATCAATTTATAAAATAGTCAAGAAACTTATAGAACATCTACCAAGATAGGGAACATAATATCTGCCCCAAAAGAAACATGTATGATTCCTCTCTAGGAAAGGTAGACCTTCTGGGTAAGGAATGGCAAACTAAGACATTCCTGAATGATGGCATAAATTATCTTTGGAAAAGGCTCTGATGGCATAAATTACCTTTGGAAAAGGCTCTGATGGCTAAGACTGAAGACTGGTAAGTAGATTGATCCAGGGGTGGGCTTCAAAAATTTTAGCAAAGGGTTCTCTGCCTGGTTGCTTAGTGGGTGTGGGCTAGTTGGCCTCTTGCACCATGGTGTGTGTGGGGGTCTCCCTCCCCAGGTTCCAGAGGCTTTTTGCAAGCCTCCGGGAGGGCAAAAATGGCCTCCCTGGGCTCTGGCGGCTCTCTGGAAGCCAGAAATGGGCCAATTTACGTCCTTCCCGAACTTCTGGGAGGCCTGTTTTTTGCCCTCCCTGAGCCTCCATGCACGCCCTGCACTACCTGCATCCAAAATGGGCTGCGTGGAGACTCCTGGGAGGGGAGGGGTAGGCGGGGCCATACAGGAGTAGGATTTGGGGGTTCTCCAAACTGCACAGAATCTTAGCTCTCCCGAACCCTGCGAATCCCCCGCAGGCCACCCCCGGATTGATCCCACAGAAACTCTGATCCCACAGAATAGATAAGGAGAAGATGGGTGATTGTCCACATCTGTTCCAGGTGGCTACTCCATATGAGACTACAGGACAGTTGGTTTGAGTGCTGGAAGATAAGGGAACCACCATGCTTTCAATTGGAGTAGAACCAGTTGAGATAGAAAACCAATAGAATTTTGCTGTTGTCCTGAGAATAGTGGTATAGTTCAGGTGTGTATGCTTAAGCATATTGACATCATCTTAAATCACAGGACTTACTATAATTCTATGGTAGGTAATTTCCTTAGGAGGCTTTTTTTGAGCCAAAGAAGAGATTTAGCATTATTTTGCCCAGAAGCGTTTTAAGATAATACCTTCTATCTATCTTCCTTGAGAGAGTAGGGAGTTGATAAACTAAATTTTAGCTCTTGCAAGAATATAGAAACACAAAATGTTCTGGTGTTCACTCTGATAGTGATAAGTAAAATGTATTTGAGTGACTCTTAATGAAATTAAATTGCACAAGTTCTTATCTTGCCTGTGACTCACTGGGATCAGCATATGGATAGTAGAGAATCTACTGGCTTTGCCAGCCAGATTAACAATATCCATCTTCTGAAGTACTGCTTGGAGCACAAATAATGTCGGCATATTTGATCTTGCTAATAATTGTGCTACAAATTTGTGCACTAAATCTAAATGCATTAAAATGGTAAAGAGTCTATTGCTAAGTAGCTCTGCAATTTTTATTAGGTAGCTTATCAACAAATTAAATAAGTTTAATTTGACAGCAGTTTTGGGAAGAAAGATTTTATAAAAATCAGAATCCATAGAAAAACAAAGAATAACCAAAGTAGGGTTGTTTGTGTGCAATTCTGTTTATGCTTGTATGTGCTTATGTACATGTGTGGGTAGGGTAAGGAGGGATATTGTCAACCCTGAAGTGAACCTGGCTGAAGCCATCTTGAGGCTTCAGGGTTGCCACACGATGGTGGGAGGTGGAAAATAGTTAGAGGGGGTTTTGGAGCCAAAACAAAAAGGTTTTCCTGTGGGAACCAAGAACATTCCCACAGGTGGCTGGTCAGAGGAGGAGCAAGTAACCAAGCGACTGACCAGCATTTGGATTGGACACTGTGGCCAGTGACTTGGTGGGAAAGGGGAAGCTTTTACTTTTAATCAGGTGAGAGCCACGGGAAATTTCAGAGTTGGCTTTCACCAGTTTGTGCCAACATGATGTATCCGATAAACTTCTTTGAGGAACTCGTGTGCCTGGGAGTTTTGTTTTCTATGGGTGCATTACTTAGAACACTGACAGATATTATTCTTCTATGATAGAAAACCATTTGGACATATTAAAACCCAAATAAACCCAAGTAAATGGCCTCTAGCTTCTTCAGCGACATCACCAGAGAATGTAAGCTGGAATTTGTAGCCCAATGGTCACAAACATCTGATATAACACTGTGTTTTTCAAGTATATAAATAACAACTAATGGATATCTGTAACTTTTTGGAAGTTTCAGGTATCCAGATGAATATTAAAATGCTACAGTACCATAGAAGGGAAAGAACTACATCCATATTTAGATTACTTACCACTGCTGAAGCACTGATTTTTACAATTAGCTGAAAATGACGTTAATGGCATAGCATTTGTTTATGTGGTGCTTGTTCTATTGCTATTATGTACAATATATTTGTACATAAACTGTTGTAATAAGAAACTTGGTTGATGTGGCATGTTTTTCCCTCTTATGTGTCAATTGTTTATACTTCTTTTCAACTTTATATGTATACATGCAAAGTTCCTAGAAGTTTAAAAGCAGTGTGAAGATAGAAGAATAAATAGTATGTATCATTTAATTCACATCTGCCATGAATAGTATTTGGAAATGGCTTCCCTCCACCCAACTAATCTCTTTCCCATAACACCAGATCCTTTAATTCCAGCCCATATTTCTTTTCCTTTTAACTTTTAGCCATTATCCATGTGCACAGTACAATAATAGCATTTAACAAGTAAAATCACTCATATATATTTATTAAAGAGGAAACTATTTTCATGGTGCACATGATTAATCACAGAAGGTTGCAATGAGGGCCAATAAATGCAATTTCATGCAAATCCAGTTACTCTGTACAGACCATAAGAATAATGATGTTTGTTTAATTAAAAGAGCAAAATCTAATACTTGTATGAGAGTAGATAAATGGTTGTGCTCAGGAGCTGTCCAGAGCTATTTTGTGGGATTAAAAAATAGCTGAAAAGATACCCCTATAAAAATTGATTTTATAACAACATCAGTGATGTAAATAGGAAAAAATATCTAGAGTTATTATTGATCCTATAGCTGCTGTCCTTTTAACCACATTAGCACATGCCTCTTCCATTCTTCAGTTATTTTCCGTTTTAAAGAAAGTCAGCAAATGAAAGAAGTCTGAAAAGCTTCCAGACACGTAAGCCCCACTCCTTTAACCTTTAACCTCCTTTAACCTCAAACTATCTACTNNNNCCTATTATCTTGTAAGTGATTGACAAAACAAATAAATAAATAAAATAAATGTATAGAGTACACAATTATTCATGACATTCCCAAAATGTTTGGGAGGGTTAAAGTCTGCTAGACTTAGGAGGTTCAGGAGCTACCTCTTTAGGGTTTAGAGTTACTTTTTTATATAAAAAATGCTTCCCTTGAGAATGTTTTGATGACAGACATCTTTCAACACCCTTACCAGTGTTTATAACTGGTGACAACACTCACAAACCAAATAGTGTTCTGAACTATGCCACATGTCAGCCATGATGGGCATAATATATGCTTCTCTGAACCATTGCATGCACACCTGTCTTAGTACCCCCTGGAATTCAATTTTTGGTTGTGAAAATGAACTTTTTACCATTCTCAGTATTACCATTTGAGAGAAACTGTGTATAAACCCAGTTATGTCTTCCAGCTTGATCATTTTCAGGTTCTCATATAATATTGATAGAGGTTTATTTTTCTGGAAATAGAAGCTTGGTCAATTGGCTATGTCATGTAAAACACCATATATAGATGAGTCTGAAGGATTCCATTAAAGCTTCTTTAGATGATCACATTGGGGAAAGGGGTATATGACATCTGATTTATTATAAACCTGAAGTTCAAGATATTCATCAAGTGATATAGTAATTAAAAATTAGTTGAGCAAAATAAGATCAGAATATTAAGACTTTCTCCCTCTCTGCCTATCTCTCAGACAGAAGTCATATGCTCCAGTGGTGCATATGTTTTCTCAATATTTTCTACTATTTGTCTCAAATGCCACTTGCTTCAGACAAGTGGTTATAGAAATTGAATAAAAATAAATAAATAAATGCCATTTATGGAAGAGGTATTTGGGCATGGGAGAAAAAAGAAGGACCTATATTAATTAGCAATCTATGTTGGTGGCAGTTATCTTAAATGGGCACAATTCCTGCAAAAGTTATTCTTGGTTAAGCCTGCATTGTTTTAAGTGGAGGGCACAGTGAAATCTTGAGCTTTCTGTATTTGGTATATTTACTGTGTATGCTCTTGAGAAGTGGGGAACACCTAATCCCAACAGTATTTATCTCAGGAGTTTTTTTCCCCTCTGACAGTATAAATCAAACCGAGATGCTCTTCAGTTGAAAACATTCAGCTTCCTTTCCTGAGTGTTTCTTCTGTGGGAGTGTTAGAAATATTTGAAATATAAGCAAAACAAAGTGCAGGAAGGTTTTTGGAATCTAGTCAGAAAAAAGAAATTTACAGCAAGAGCTTCTGTAGTTTACTTCTCTTCAGAATGCTGGATTGAACCGTGGCACCAGAAGCTGGAAGAATGAAGCATACCTCAGTAACAAGAAGAATAAGAATAACAATCCCTCAGCTTCTTTTTGGGATGATACATTTGCTTTTATAAAAGATTTGTATTTATTTGTTCGGATAAAAGCAAAGGCATCTGCAAATATTCTGCTTTCTGTTCAGTTGGTTCTGAGTATGACCAGATTATTTTGTTTTCTGTCGCTACTTACTTTGCTTTTATTTATGAGTGTCCAAAATGCCATCTTACTAGAAGCATGTTATTATAATAGCATTAAAAACTAACCAGATAACTCTGTATTTGTTCTGTTTATGGATCACAAAGGAAATTTGGGGTTTGAAAAACAAAGGGAGACCAGTAATTTTTTTAAAAAAACAAAACCTTTGGGGATGAGTAGGATTTGATACAAACATGTTTCACGCATGAAACATTCAAAGAGCATTTTTCTGCTCACCTCACTTTCTTTAACTTTGGGAAAGCGGATAAAATGTTTCTTCCATGTTAAATTTCGGTTTTCAGCTCTCAGAATTCCTGTCGGGTATGACCAATTTTTAATATTATGGCTTTAGAGTGGCATGTCCAAATATTTTCATGATATTAAGCAATTTTGCTAGAGAGAGATCCTTCACAAGTTTCAGAGAAACAATGGAAGTTGCCTTCTATTGATGCAGATTACTTACTTTCAAACTAAATTGTATTGTTACTAGTTGCACTTCTTAAAGCTGCTGAACAGGATTTTGGGGCATTCCCTGGAGATGTTGGGATTTAATCCAGGACCTTCTTCATGTATGCATGCAAAAGAAAGAAAAAGAAAAGATAAAGATAATCCTTCTGCACTGAGCTAAGTTGATACTCACAGAAAAAGAGATGAAGTCAGAAAAAGTTGGTGCTTCAGGGTTTTTTCTATATCCAGGTAGTCCTTGTTTATAGACTCCTTTGTTTAATAACTGCTCAAAATTATGACAGTATTAAAAAGAAGCTCTAACTCAGTTCCCCAAACAGAACAAACTGTCTGATGTGAACTCAAAAGATTCCTTTATTAGGAATGCCAGCAGTCCTGGCAAAAAGTTTCTCTCACAGACTAACACGTCCGTCCATCCCTCTGACCGGAACATAAATAGTTGTCTGCCACACCTATTCATCTCCACCCCCTGACTTTTATCCCCAGAGCTAGGGTGGGGCCTCGCTAGCAGCGATGGCTCTTCTTTCCCCAGGATTGGCCCACAGCTTTCCACTGCTGTCCCCTTCTCTGCCTTCTGCGCAGCCACACTCAAGGCACTGAACCCAGCTGTTCCTCTTCTTCTTCATCAACCACCTCCAGACCTGGGGGCTGTTGACTGTCTATCTGAGAGCTGACAGATGGCCCAGACTCCACCTCTCTCTCTCTCTCTGCCAGCTCCGTTCCCTCTTCCCCCTCGGAGGGACCAGGTTGCCCTGATGCTGACCCTGACTCCCACGCCGCCTCCTCCTCCTNTCCTCCTCCTCTGATTCAGTTGCTGGTGGGCTGGCGGGTCGACAGGCCACAACAAAAGCTTTTATGGCCAATGCATGCATTTACAACCATCGCTGTGTGCTGTGGTCGCCATTTGAATGTTTCACAACTGCCAAGCAGAGTTAATAGAGTAGGTGGAAATAAAACCATAAATTGCAGTCACATCATATTTCACTTAATAACCAAAAGGTATGTGAGGTTGTAAGTCTGTTCCAATTGTGATGTTTCACTTCATGACCAAAGAGAAAATGAGGTGGTAAGCCCATTGCAGTCACATGATTAGCAACCCCAGCACTTAGCAATGGAGTTTCCAGTCACAATTGCGGTTGCTAAACAAGGACTACCATATTGCTTGGTACGAAGGTTGGAAATTGTTTTTCCATGAAAGATATTGTGTAGGAGAGAAAGTGTTAAGATTTAGCAGTCCCTAATATGATCAGTAAGATTCTAATATCAAATAACTTTGCAGTTGTGTTTCCTCTATTAATTTTTTTCTAAAGTAAATTCACTGAAATGGGTTTACCTTTGTATGATAACTAATTGGTTAAATATGATTGCGAAACCTAGTTTCATAATTATGGTGATTCTAAACCTGTTATCAGATACAGTGAACAGTGGGAATGCCAGTTTTTCTCACTGTAGATCAGTTTGAATGAATCTCTTTGATGTTGTCACAGTCCCTTTTGAAAATATTCCAGAATCCCACACAGTTTAGTAAGGATCCATTGTGCTTTCCACACATTTTTTTTAAAATTGTCACGCCTGTTATTTCAGGCATGTTTATATAAAACTTGAAAATATTTCAGTGCAAATATCAACCAGAAATGCCATAATCCAGATAAACATATTTTATAAAAGGAATTTTATGTTTTCGATTTCACAAACTTAATTAGAATGAATCTTGGTAAGTGTAAATGATTTGCCCATTTGCTAATGAATACTTTAAAGACATGTACTATAAATGTTCGCATTCATCCTCTGCCAGGAGAGAAACAAAAAAGTATCAGCTGAAATAAAAAGTATTTTCATTTGGGTAAAATACAATGTAATATAAACCTAAGAGGTACTAATCTTTAGCATAGTTAGTTCATTTGAATATGCCAACTGTTTTTATTGCAGCAAATGAATAGTAGCATTCAGATAGCATTTCTACTGAGTTCATTAAAAGAATCTAAATACATTTGGGTAAAAAGTGAAAGGATATGTTACTTGTAGGAACTATCGTAATAGTCTTTTATTATTTTTTCTTCTGAACTTAATCTACACAGAATAATAGGCAGTTAAACTTCATTTTCAGAGTCCCTTGCATAATTACTGTGGGGCGTATACGAAAGTGCACGGTTCATATTTAGAAATTATTTGTGGTGCTTCAGGAATTGTGAAATGCTCCAGATAAAATTCAGAAAAAAATTGTTTAGGAATATGCATAACATGAACACTGCACTTAAAATATCCATCAACTCTGGAAACAAATCCAGCAGCTTTAAGGAGTCACAGACAGTTGCTACTTTCATGTGCCAGTGTGTTCTAAAGAAAATTTTCTGAAGTGTTGTGTGGCTCTACCCATCTTTTTTTCTCTGTTTCTTCTTTAATACAAAAATCTATCAGTGTCTTTCATGCTCTTCACTTCTTATGTGCTAGGTTTTTTTTTTTTTTTAAAAATGCAATTTAAAAAAGCAGTTTTTCAGAGGCACCTTTTATTCATGTGACTGCGTATGTGTTTTCATTTGTATTTTTAGCTTATCATAAATAGATGTTGAATAGAAAGGCACACAGTGGTAAAGTCCCTTGTACCTTTTGCCAGTTTATAAAAAGAGTCCTGAGAATACCATGTTCCTTCATATTCTTTCTTTGAAACCTCCCAGTCTGCACTTCTCTTTATTGCTCTTAGCTTCCAATATTCTGTCAAATCTTTACAAAAGAACTTCCTGTTGGAATCATTGATTAATTTTTCCCCAGAATATTCATTGCCCTCAATTAATTTTTTTTTCTATTATTAAAGCTTACCTTGGGATATGTTTATGAAGAGTAGGATGCAGATAATGAGGCTGTATTCCTGTAGCAGATGACCTCAAACTGTTTTGAATCCATTTGGGGGTTGAGAACAAATTAGAGTTCTTAATTGGGAGGGTTACATATGCAAAGTGAGATCACTGTTACTTCTGCTCTGCTTGGACAGGTAAAGTAAGAAGGAAAGTCTGGTTTTGTATGCACAGTCTTAGACCACTGTAGAGTATGTCTCATTCTGGCTGAGCCGCTGTGTAGGACTGACAGGCAAGACTAGCAAAATGCATCAATAAAGATCAACCAGCAGTCAGAAGACATGATGAAAACTTTTTAATATCACAACACATGTGCAGACTTAACCATAATTCCAACTGGGAAGCTGTGTGCATTCTAGACCAAGCTAAATCCAAAAACACTTGGGAATTCCTGGAGGTTTGGCATTTGGATATTGTCTCATGGCAATTTAAAAAGCGAAGAAAGACACACCGAAACACCAGAACTGATGCTCTCCAACAGCCTACAACCAGATTAGACTTAGAATAATTTTATTTTCAGTTTGAATCAGTGTTGGGATTCAAAAGTTCCCAACACCAGTTCTGTGGGTGTGGCTGCAGGGGTGAGATGGCGCAATTTATTTTTATTTTATTTTATTTTATTTTTATTGAACTTATATGCCGCCCTCTCTCCCAAAAGGGACTCAGGGCGGCTTACATAATAAAA
>AZIM01000262.1:658061-668727 GCA_000516915.1 Ophiophagus hannah
GGGAAAAGACCCGAACACACCAAGATCTGCATATGTGTGTGTGTGTGTGTGTGTGTATATGATATGCAGATAAATATAGCCCATTATTTTTAGGTAAAGCTTTATTCTGTAACACAGACAGATACATCTATGATAGAAGGGGTATCACTAGATTTACATGAACATTGGAAACACACATTGGTTCCTGCTTCAATTAAACATTCCCTACCAAATTATATCATAATTTATAAAAAAAAAACCTCCTAAACATTCAGATTGAAAACTTCACTGGTAGTATCTTTTAGAAACTAATAAGGCTTATATCTGAAAAACTATCTATATACAGTATTGAATACATATATCCTATTCATATATGTATATATGCAAGAAAGAACAGGAAAAGAAGAGGACAAAGAAAATGTCAATAAATTTCAACATTTAATGTAATTTATATAAATGAGTACGGAGCCTGCTTTTCTTTAAGGGGCCTCACTTTTGGTAAAGGTTATATAAAATTCACTAAAAGTTAAGAGTAATTACTATAGGAAAACATTGGTGGATTTGCTGTTAATTTATTTAGTGTAAGAAATCATTCTCAAATGATATTTTTCACAAGATTCCCACAGAATTGTTTTCAACAGAAAGGAATTTCTAGTTAATCTGTCTGATTCATTGTTGGTTTCTACAAGTTGAGGATAACTGAATGAGTGTTAAACTGTGAATCAATAATTTCATGTGAAATGGGTAGCTAAATAAATATGATAAAAAATAGGTTAGGCTAGAGCAGGGCTGTCAAACTCGCTGGCCAAGAAGGGGGGAAAAGTCATGGTATGTCACATGACAATGCCATGTTGACGCAAGTTTGACACCCCTGACCTAGAATGTCATTCCAGGGAAATTGTTTTAACAACTTTAAACAAGTAAGTCATCATAGATATATTCACTAGTATTTCCAAATATTCCAGAGCCTTTCTAGATGGCCATTCATTCATAAAATTTCTAGATGGTCATTCATTCAAATAATAAACACATATCTTCCAATCAATGTATGATTATTTTGTAATTAAAAAATTAAGTAATTTAAAAATGTTCAAGCAATAAGATCATAATTCATTGGAATATTCATTGTCTGTTCTAAAGTTTCAAGTAATGGCTGAGGAATCACAAAAGTACTTAGAGGGAAAGACTTAGAACCATGTGAAAATATTTTCTTACTTTAAAATAAGAAATGATGTGTCTTTTTCCTGAAAGTATTAATCAGCATTGTTGCTGTTTCTATTTTGTTTGATTTGTTTTGTGTTTTTTGTTTGTTTGTTTTCATTTTTGTCACAAACTTCGGAGTTTCTGCAGTCAGATTTTATTGGTATTTAAATATTTAATGATATCTTTTTACACGTTTGCACGCATGCCACAACCAAGGGTCTGTGCATATTTGAATTTGGCTAACGTATGATATTGCAGGTTTCTAAGCTCTCATTAGAAATAATAACTTAAATACCTTGTCGTAATTACTTTTTGAAGTCACATTACATCAGGCTTTGGTATTTAAATATTTTAACCACTGGATCAGGCTAATTGATTTTGTTTTTACAAATCCTTGATTTATTATCTAGATTGAATGTGAACAAAATTGTGATAAAATCATGAAACTTTGGACATAATGGAGACAGTGAAGGTGTCCCACTATCCTGTAGAATCAGTAGGGCCAAACTTTTCCCTTTTCCTTCTCCACCCAATGTAAGCTTAGAAAGGGCACTCTGTATTTATGAGAAATCTATCCTTGTTGCAATTTAAATGCTGTGAATGACCTGTGGTGAACATTCTGCATATTTCACTAAGATTAAGTTTTCAGCACTAAGCCTACCACTGCTACTGTTTCATTTCAGGCCAAAGGTTTGATCATTTAACAGTAATTATTCTGCCAACATAAATTAGAGGATTTGCACATTGCCTAACTCTCCAAAATAACCAATATAGGTATTTACCTAAAAATAGAAGTCCAAGAGGATATATTTAAAAATACAAAACTGCTGCTTCTAAAAGCTTTGTAGTATTTTTATTTTGATTATCGTAGCAATTTTTCTCCAATCTTCCTTTTAAAAAAAAAATTTCAAAGATTCCTCATTTTAGTCAGAATGACACTGCTGCTGCTGTTTTTGTTATTATTGTTGTTGAAAATATTAGTTATAAACCATGAGTAGTAGGAAGTTGTATAAAAGGTTCAACATTACATGAAAATCCATGAATTGATANATGAAGAGCTAGTGTGTCACAAGTAGCTAATAAGCAACAATTTTTTGATATATTCCTGGTTGGTTTGAATCATTACATCACACTTAAGTAAAATATTTGAAGAACTTCAACATAAAGAGGAGGAGATATCATCCATAAATCTTACTGTAGGAAGCTAATTACAGCCATACCAACTACCCTGGTACATTAGATAACAATAACTTCAATTAAAAATGGCAAAAAACCATAATCAAATACGTTCCATAATTTAACATAGTTTTTTAAAAAATTCATTTCAGCATTTTTCAATTTGTATTGGACTCATTACTAGTACTTTAAATGAATAGTTATTTTGACATTTAACAGCCAGAAAGCTCCCCAGAGGCTAAATATATGCTTGTTGCCAAAAACATACTCTCAGTAAAATGCTAGAGCTTGCATCTTTTACTTAATAAATACTTATATAATTGTTACTGAGAGTTTTTGAAGCATAGTTAACATGCAGATGTTTATCCATTTGAGCTTTAATGATCACAGAAACATTACATATATACATCCAGCAACAAGCCCTACTAAACTTACGGCAGCACAGTTTTAGTAGACAAGATGATTGATCTATTGTACATGAGATAAATCATGCAGATTTGTTCTATGAAGTCTGTTTCCGTACTATAAAATTTGTTCTATGAAAAATCTGTAAAAAGCACTTTTTAAATATAAGTGCAGATATTCCTAGTCAGCCTTCTGCTTTTTATAAGTGCTATAAAATAATAATAAAAGAGTTCTGGCTCCAGAAGCTACTGAGATAGACTACTGAGCTACCATACTTTCAAATATATTCAGTGTTAGCAACTTATAACAAATGCTGATTGCCAGTGCTGTCTCTTCATTGCTCTTCATAAAAAAAATCATGTTCCATCCATAACTTTAGATCCACAAAAAGAAATATGTGTTATACCACCCTACTCTAGTTTCACGTGTAAAATAAGTTTGTTAAATCTGGAGGAGATATATGGTTAACAGAAGACAAACAAGATGCACTGCTGATTTAGGTTTTTAGATAGTACTGGAAAAATGAGGTGTATAAAAAATATGCTGTGTTGAATATCACCAGGACAACTTGTCAAGTTAACATATTTTAATTTAAATATGGTTGACTTCCACTTACTAGAAATAGGATATAATGGATGAAATGCAACTCTTATGCAGCTGATGGACTAAAAATGCTCTAGTAAGAATAAACATGATGGTTTTAATTCATCTGTGAATGTAATTTCTAGATGTGGCGGTCAAGTGATTAAAACATGTAGGTCTGGCTTCTAAGTTTAGGATTTTTTTTAATTTGTGCACTTTGGTATTGGAAAAAAAAACTAGGTAATCACTTGTTTCTTACACTGGTAATCAGTTGTAAGCAACACCAAAAAATTAAAAGAAACCTATACATGAAACTAAAGAAACAACAAAAGCACCAACCTTTAGGAGTAGTTAGAAATTTGAACATTAGGATTTAGTAGATGATACTGAAACAAAGCATGTTTCCATTTCAAGACTCTTTACGTGTCTTAAGAATTCTTGTTTATGAATTATTTTAATAGCTTTTACAGTGTTTCATGGAAAAATTGTGCATTCTGATAAAAGGCTTTTCTGGAATTTATTCATAGACGTGCAATTCCCTTTCACTAAAATGTCAGGCTAAATGCCAGACTGATAGACAGTTTCCAGTGAGCATTCACCAAAACTTGTTTATTTCGCTTCCCCAAAGGCAAAGAAAGGCTGACTCTGAGTAATGGCCATGGCTTTCATTGTTAAGTCAGAGTAAACTCATTTTATCCACATGATGGTAGAATGAGAATCTCCAGTGCAAATACTGCTTTAGAAGAGAGTCTTCTCTTTGAAAATTAATGGAAATTAAATATTTGTACAGTAAGGTGAGTATCTGTGTTTCTGTTCGCCTTGAAAAAAGGGAAGAACAGAGTAGAAGAAATAAAATACTATTAAGATGGATGTAAGTTAAGGACCTTTTTGCAATCTTATTCTCTTCTCTATTTAAAGCAAAATAGACTGTTACCCACTCTTTCTTCAACCTATTAAAAACAGTGGAATGAAATGATTACACAGATCTAATCTACTACCATGGATTGTATTTATCCTGTCAAAAGCTTTATTTGGATAAAATAACTATTTGTTTGACTGCAGACAGTTTCTCTAGATGGAAGGCCATTAGTCGCAGCACACTTCAGTTCTGACAGATTAATGGATCTACATGGTGCAACTCTAAAGTTCATGGATCCATCAAGGAAAATAAATATCCACAGTTGAACTGTGAATTTGAAAAAAATAAAACCTTATTCATTTTCATTTACTCTTCAGCACCAAAAGAAGTATTCACAATATGTTTAACAATCAGACTTATTTCCACTTTTTGCAATTTATGTTCAGCATAGTAAATAAATATGGAGAATCAAGTGACTAAACTTAAGAGGTTTTATTGCCAAGTTGTGCAATGCTTTTCAGAACTGGAACAACATTTATCTTTTGAATGACTTGAGAATCCTACATATGTCAGTAGAGTCAGCACAAAAAAGCAGCAGAAATGGCTTCCAATATTGTTAACACAATAAATTCTATGCATTTCATACTTTCACCTTTGCCACATTAATAATTCAATTCAGCTAAAATTCTTGGAGGAGCTCTGCTTGGTTCTGAGGTCACAACTTGTATAACTTGGCTCTTCTATTTTCTTGATGACAGTTTCATTGGCAATTGATCTACCACCCTGCATTTGAGAAACCATTATGCTGAAGTTGCAATTACTGATGTTGATAACTGGGAATATTCATTCAGCTGCCAGGTCATAATATTTCTCTTAATTTGAATGTACTGAACTATTATTTGCTGTTCTTGGCTTTTCAGTGTCACATATTTATTTCTAAATCATGTTTTTCTTCTTCTTACGACTCTTTAATTCCTTTGTTTTGGGGTGGAGTCAGGATGACTTGAGTGAAACTGACTGTTTACTGGCTAGATGCCTTTCCTGACACCTATGTGGAGTTCACAGAAGGTATTTTCTCTTTGCATCCTAATAGAGAAACATCTACCACTGCCTGGGATCGAACTGTCAACCTTCTGAGTAGGGGAGGAGTGCCTTCATTTCTAGGCCATGGCTCTACTCATTATTAATAAAATTTATATAGCCATCTATCTCCCCATTTATACTAAAATGTAGAATGTATACTTTTTAAAGCATGATTTTCCTTTTTACTTAGATTTGAATTGCTTTGTACTGTTGATGAAATTTTGATCTTAAAAGAAATATCACAAAAGTACTGGCTCCATATTTTAAGTATTATTTGAAAAACAATAACAAAACTAGATGCAGTAGCAATAAAAGTATTTTATCTGGAGTAGGATAAACCCTAACCCTAACCCTAACCCTAACCCCTAACCCTAACCCTACTCCAGAAATAACACTTATCAAAAATAGACAACAGACAAGAAGACTTATGGCTGATGAGTGGAATAATAATCATTTTAAAAGAAGAGATAATAAGTCTGTGCCAATTGGTCTAGGGATTCATACGTTGCCCCTGAAACCAGGAGACTGTGAGTTCTAGTCCTGTCTTAGGCATGAAATTTGCCTGTCTTAGGCATTTGTTGGATATGAGATGGGTGGCAAATGAATTTCATAATAAATTAAAAAAGGAAAGCCAACCAGGTGACCTTGGACCAATCTCTCTCTCTCTCTCCCCCTCCCTCTCCCCCCCCCAACCTATCTCACAGAGTTTTTCTTGTGCGCAAAATAGGAGGAGGGAGTTTTATGTATGTTTATTACCCTGAGTTGCTTCTAAAGTAGTAAAGGCAAAATAAAAACAAACAAACCTGATAAATAATTTCATTTATCTTTCAGGAAGGAACACTTCAAACAAGAGATTACAGTAAATATTTGTATGTACAAAAAGTATACCTATGATGCTATAGCAAAATCAGTAAACATATGTACGGTGGTGTTTATTTTCAAATTTGAAAGTTTAACAAAAAGTTTAATGAAATGAGTCAGATTCTGACACAAAGCAAAATAATGAAAGAACTTTAATTTGATTACAGTATTTAAAAAAGCTTTCTAGCAAAATAAAGAAGGAAATACTTACATGCAATACGGACATAGGCCTTCCTACTCTTGGTTGTGCCTGCAGAACTCCAAGCCACACACTGGCACCAGTAATCTTCGGGTCCAAAGAGTTCTTCAACTTGTTGCCGTGAAATCTCAATGCTTACTTCTCGAACAATGAGTCCTACCAAAACATAATCAATATGTCTGTATTTCAGAATTTGACATTTTTTTAACAATATGTAAGTAACTCATTGGTATGGAAAAGGGAGCATTTTTAAGACACCTTTGAAATACGTATACTTTTTAAAATATAAGTAGGTAGGGCTTGCTTATTTTGGGGATAGGGCTTATATTGGGCGCATACACAGAAAACATGCTAGGGCTTATTTTTTGGATAGTCTTATTTTCAGGGAAACACCTTACCTTACTGAGGAAATGACGAAGGTAAGAAGAAAGGAAAATATGCATTTTTTTATAAAAGATGTATTTTACATAGTTAGGCACAAAATTATAAAGCAAAGTTAAAATAAATAGTAGATTATTGCCAGTGACATAAAATTAATCAAGTTTTGCTCATTTACATTAGTTGCGCATCAAACTGCTTTTAAACTGGATCATGTTTTCTCATTCTTAAAAATGCTACTGATTGCAAAGATCATAGATATCTAATATACAGTAATATACTCCAAGCTTGTACTTTAATTATAACTTCTAGAGCCTACACAAGATTTACAACATGCTGAGTAGCCTTCATTTACTGATCCATACTGTGATTTTAAATTACAGTATGATACTGAGTGACAAAGAAAAAATGCAGAGCTTCCATTGTTGATAAAATATTTATTCATACATTTCACATCCAACGGTTTGCTATAGACAGTTTCTATTGTTTCAGTTATTAGATTTGAGTCTATTTTTCATTTTTCATTATATTTTTATGTATTGGGTCTACAATAAGTCCTATATTTGCTTTAAAATGCCTGTGCCAATTTGAATTTCCTTTTTCTATTCTTGTGCTTTCTCTTATTAGAAGAAAAGAAATGTTGTAATTGCTATTGCTTAGTTTATATTTTTGTGATCTTCTTGAATTGCCTTCAACACAAATGTACTAACATGCTGTCTTCTCTGTAAGTGAGGAGTCATAAGTAGCTTAGAGCCAGGATAATGTCAACAAAGCTAATGCAATAGGGAAGAGAGGGCATGGACACAGCATCCTGTCTGCCAATCATAACCCCCCCCCTAAGGTTGGAGAGTTGCCTGAATGAAGCCAAGCTGTGAGTGTCCTGTCTGAAGCCTAAATGAGGGTCCAAGTGTGAGTCTTCACTCTAAACCAATGTGATGAGAGTCTTCAAAAGCAAGTCAACCTTTGAAGGAATGGAAGAACTTCATTTTTATTTCCTTGGTGGTAGGCATCTTATCATATGTTTCCTGACATGTGGCCCTTCCTTTCAGCTTAATGTATAGCTTTCCTGTTTTAGCAACTGCCTTTTTAATCTATTTCATCTTTCCATATAAGGTATACTTCATGAGCACAAAGCAGATTAGACATACAACTCTTGTATCTGCATCTAGATATATTCTTATTCTAGAAATTCTTATTACTTTTATTGCTTATACAGTAAGTTATTCAAATCATAGTTTTATATATATGTGATATATTGATTAGCCTACCGATAAAATTCCAAACAAACAATGTAAAATGAGAGTAGGGCAAAATACAATAGTTATAGGATAAAATACAATAATTTAATACATAAATTTGTAAAATAGAATAAAATGACATAAAATTGTATTTCTATATCACCCCTGAAATCTACCCCTATCAAGCCCACATATGCCGATCTGAAGACAGACCATTTTAGTCAGAAATTGTGCTGTATTAAATGCCATTTTCAGATTCTGGCCACACATGAGATAAGTTGTTTTAATATGGGCTTCCCACTGGACCATATGTTTAATATGTGGACCAAGGTACTTATCTCTCACCCCCTTATACAAACAGCAATTGAATAATATATGGGTCAGATCTTCTATCTCATCAGTTCCACAGATACATGTACGTTCATTGTATGGGATAGATCTGACCCAAATCTAATCATTGTATCAAACTGTTGGAATCCTGCTCGGGTAAACGACTCCCTGAGATGTTTTGGCAATTGTGATTTTAAACAGTTGTCCATTTGGAAGGTGCATTAATATTTGCTCACAGTAAGTTCTTCAAAGTGCAAAGTTTTTTTTGCAAAGTTCCTAAAATAAAGTTAAGTAAATATATATTTAAACGTATTCTTTGCTCGCTCTCATATTATATAAAGCAAGCAAGATATTTATGAAGGAAATATTTCCGCTTGCTGTATATTACGTTGCATGCATGAGTGAGTGTGACAGACGAGTAATTCATAGTCCCTAGATAGATGATACAAGCCAGAAGTACTTGAACATATGCTCTGTATCCTACGAATCAAATGTTTTAGGTCACAATTTAACCTTCAGCTATTTTAGTCTGTGTTAGCAATTTTTCCCCATTTTGTACAAGGGTTTCTTATTCGGAGTTCAGGAGTCAAGTTTTTTTTGCCCCTAGCTCCAAAGACAAAGAGGCCTGAAGTCTGTCTTTACAGTGGAAAATTGTGTCCTGCAAAAGCACTGATTACAGAAAGCACACAGTGTGAAGTAGACTATTGTAGAATTGTTAAAAGCATCAAAACCCACATAAATGTGTTGGCAGTAAATGTCTCCAGTTCATAGGCTACAGTGGCCACAGAATGAAAATAAAAAATATTACAGTTGACAAATGAGAGAAAAAAAAAGCAGGAATGCAACCTGAAATCTGCCACTACCAGTAAGATTACCTATTATATATATTAAAAAGTTATTTTTATATTATATANAGTTATTTTTATATTATATATATTAAAAATATTAAAAATGATATAAGGCTAGCTAGCTTTCTTCCTAAAAACTAAGTCCAAAAATCTAAATGAAATGTCAAAAAAAAAATAGGGAAATAAAGCAATTAATACAGCAAACTTCCTACCAAATCTTTACCAGAATCTGAAATCTTATGACATTTTCTTAAGACAGCCTTGTAAAATACTGCTGTCTATTGGCATCTGTTTTATGTAAGTTGCATGGAAGAAGTTTTAGGAGTAAGGTTAGAAAAACATTTTAGAGAGTTATTCACATTCAAAAATATTTTTTTATCAAATTTTTAAAGAACTACTGAGGGTTGGCAACAAGATTTATTGCTAGATTCTAACTTCTGAAGTATGACTGAAAGTAGGAAGAATTTTCTGGCACTAGATTTTTGTTCCCCAGGAAAATACTGAATGTCATTTTGGTTAAAGTAGATGTAACAATAGATGTAAAAGTTCACAATAAGGGTACATTTATTGTATCTCTTTGTTAGACTCCTCTACATCAAAAATGTAGACATTTTATGCATCATCTAAGAGATGCATAATTACAAATAAGTTGCCATTTGAACAAAAGACCAGACCCAGATATTAATTTAAAAAAAGATGCTTATTCTATTGGGTAGTAGTTAATTCACTTATTTTTTCAAGAATGTTAACCTAAAATAGCCTTAATTTTACTATAATTCATAGCTGTTGAGTTTTTCAGGGAAATATTTGTCTCTTAATGTTGGTTATTTTGGTTTGGTGGTACACTGGATCATGAGATTTCCTTTCTTTGCAGAACAATTGTATTGTGAGAATTGCTGGCAGTATGTAACACAGCATACATCATTAGCCAGACCATACTTTTGTGTAAATCATGGACACCTTACTTCATGCAACTTAACTTAATTGCGAGATTTGAACTTAGCAGAAAATTCTTCTCAGGCACTTGATACAATAGACTAGGTAACCATTTCTTTATTTAAAATTAGTCATTATTCAACTTCAATCTGACTCTGAGAAATTCACAATATAATAAGCAACCGGTAATTGCAACGGCTGGCTGGCTGCCCCATCCTTCCCAGGATTCTCCATGCAGCCCATTTTGGATCCCAGGTAAGTGTAAGGCCTGCATGGAGGCTCGGGGAGGGTGAAAAATGGGCATCCTTAAGGCTCTGGAAGGCCAGAAGGGCCTGTGAAGCCAGGGGAGGCCATTTTCACCCTCCTGGAGGAAAGCCTCCAAAGCCCAGGGAGGGCGAAAAACAGGCCTCCGGGAAGTCCCGGAAGTCCCGAAACAAACCTGTTTCCAGTCTCCAGAGGGCCTCCGAAGCCCAGGGAGGCCATTTTCGACTTCTTGGAGGCTCAAGGAAAGCCTCCAGAGCCCTGGGGACAGTGAAAAGGCCCCCCCCCGCACCATGACGCAGGAGGCCGACTAGGCCATGCCCACCAT
>AZIM01000262.1:760933-772547 GCA_000516915.1 Ophiophagus hannah
GCCAGATTCACTTAACAACCAGGTTGCTATGTTAACAACTGCAGGGTATTAGCAACTGTGCCAAGAAAAGTCGTAACGGGGGCAAAACTTACTTACTGTGTCACTTAGCAAGAGAAATTTTGGACTCCACTATGGTTGTTAAGTCGAGGACTGCCTGTACTGCTACTCTCTACCAAATTGCAGATAATGGGCTTTAAAATAGCTAAGACACAGAGAATTCAGAAATACAAATTTGTGACACATCTCTGATAACGATGCTTTGACATTAATTATAATAATTATAATGATATTATCAAGTCATTATCAACTGTCAATGATCACACAGAGGTTCTGTATGGTCTGTTCTCTATCTTTAGGTTTTCCAATGTTATACCCAATCATTGCTTTGTTGAAGTCTCTCCAGTTTGTTTCTGCTGTCCCTTTTATCTGTATTTCCACCTTTCTCAGCAGCACAGACTTCTCAAGAAAGCTAGGATTTTGCACATAATGGTCCACCTTATAATAAGTTAAGTCTTGTGCTTTTGAGTGAGAAACCTAAACTGATTTGGTTTGGATTAATTTGTTTGTTTTGCTTGTTTTGTCTTGATTCTAAAGCTACTGTATGTGGAGACTTATTGGTCTATAGTGTGATATTTTGGTTTTCCTAACCAATTTTTTAATATCCATGGTTAGGAAAGTTTAATGAGTAATTTCCAGATTTTTCCACCAGTATTTCTAATACATACGATGTACATAATGTGAATCTAAAACACTTAAAGCAGCTGTTAGAATTATATATGAAAAATGTACAATAAAATGTGCTTTATTCAATAAGCTTAGAAACGTGACTGTACAAAGGTATGTGATCAATTTTAATAACATTCACCATTCAATTTACATTCAACATTTATGAATGTTCAATTAAATTTCAGAAAGTTAGTTCCATGCCCTCTCTGATTAAGTTCTTTTTATTTCTTATATGCAATTACTGAATTGGCCATTTTTTTGAAATTCTCTTCTACTTTATTGAATTATAACTATGCAATCTGATTTTTTTTAAAAAGGGGGCATTTCAAAGACACAAAGAGTCTGGAGGATCTGTTTATTTTAGCCTTGTTTTCTTTCTGAAAGTCTTCAGTTGTGATGTTTAAAGTTAAAGTGAAGCCAGGAGTGCCAAGCACTTTAAAAGCACTTACACTGAACAATTGACATATCTAGTGACTGAACAGAATGCTTAGGTTTTATATGCCTGTAGGCGCAAGCAGATTTACATTCATGTGGCTGTCTGGCATCTATAAACTTCTAACAATGTAGACTTTCTTCCGATGCCTCCTGCATCCTTCAATAACTTATTTTTTGCAGTAGCCAAAAACTGTTTAGAATAATAGGAATTTTTTTCTTCTCCACAGTTATCTATTGCTAGTCATTATGGAAATTTTAGTGGGGTGTGTGTGTGTAGTTTTGACACACTAATTTTGAACTAATTTTTTTTCTTTCCCCTCTCTCTCTTCCTCTTTCTTTCTCTTTTGTAGAATGCTTTGAAAGATTCATTAGTTCTGTGATACTTGAACAGTATTCCAGGAAACCATGGTGATCTTTGGAAGCTGATCAAAGTCTCAGCAATGTGAAGATCAAAAGCTGTTGATAGATAAGCTTTCTGGAAAGACAGCTTGTCTATAACCACCAACCTTCTCAGCACTGCACAGCCTCATGGATGTTTATAATGTAGACTGCAATGTCTCCCATGTCTGACTAATATTCCAATAAATCAAGGAAGTACAATAAAAATAACCCTAATCATTCTCCGCAGTAAGTCAACTAGTCTACCCTAGTTCTATTGGTTCCAAACATGTTCCAAATGTAGTGCATTTTATTTTTCAACACTCCTTCAAAATAGATATGATATTGTGTAAAAGTCACACAGTTCTATTGCTGGTCTGCTGGCATCAAGGGAGATCCAAGAATTCCAGTTCATACCATGTTGCAGACAAAATTTGTTTGATATGGTTAGTCCAACTCTGAACTTTCTTTTCAAGTTGTACATACATCATTCATACATAACATAAGATTACGTTTGAAGCCTGTTTCATTGAACCATTTAAATCTATAGGATCTTAAGTGGCTACTAATAACAAATAACATATCATTCAATTATTTCACCCAGGATATTAGTAAATATTATTTTCTCTGCTCCTTTAGATGTTTAACCTACAATTAGATGCTTAATAAAACTAACTGCATTATCTTCATCAAAAACTTTTTTTGTTTGGCCTTCAAGTTAGCCTTGGTTACAGATTGTCCTCAACTTACAACTGCTCATAACTATGACTATTAAGAGTTATTATGAACTTAAAAAGCTTCTTATGGCCTGTTCTCAAGGTTATGACTGCTGCCCCGCTGGTGTTCACGAGATCGCATTTTGCACACTTGGCAATTGCTTGCATTAATGGCATCAATGGACTGCTGGATTGCTTACTGACCCCAGGGATTGCTTAACAACTTTGATAACTCATTTTACAATCATCATAAATTAATTACAAAACTGAGTTCAGTCACAAGTGAAGTGCCTCAGCTTATGCAACAATTTATGACCGAAATTCCAGACTCCATTGTGTTTGTAAGTTGAGGACAATCTGTAGCTAAAGAAATCTCTACAGTTTTCTTGGCAACACTTTTGGAAGCAGTTTGCAACTGTCTTCTTCCTAGGAATGAGAAAGAGCAACTGGCCTAAAGTTCTAAGCATTTTTCATTCTATGTTAGACCATAGATAAGAGCTTGCAGTTTTAAATGCCTTGCATTTGGATCTTTCCAATATTATGAAGAAAATTTCAGCCTATAAATATTTTCAAGAGATGAACTGTATGTTGTGAAATCATGTTCAAACTTCAACGTTTACAAACATACATGAAACATCATGTGACTACAAAAGGGCAGAGCTGATGTCATTATATAACAATGCATATGTCATCATGTTGGGTTTATCGTGATTAGGACCTAGTTTCTAGTTTACTCCCTACTGAGGTATACACAACTTACTAAGTCTTACTCTTTTCTCCAAATAGATGTCCCATCAAAATAACAATTCATGCCTACACTTTAAAACATTTCATTATATTGTGTTCATAACATTGGATTGTGGACCGCATCAAGAACTTATTTCTACTTAATTCCATCACATCACAAACATGCTGCTACTTGCATATTCCTCACATTTTAATAAGTACCCCAAAATGAAATGTGACTCACTTGGATTCTTTGGTATATGCACAAATTCTCAGAAAACTTCAATACTGCTCAAGGTAGGCAATATTCCATTTATTTTCAGAAAAGTTGTAAGACGTTCTGATTCCCATTACAAAGTAAAAACCTAAGGACTCTAACATTTCAGAGTCAAACAATTACTTTAAATAAATTAATCAGGAAATTATAATCATCTTGCATATTTGTGAGAGGGGGTTCTTTGCGCTAAAGACAGAAATAATTTAAACAACAACTATTTTGGGGTGAAGAATTTATCTCCTTGTATTAACCTTTAGGGGAAAAAATAGATCTGTTTGCAGTGGTATTTACAACAATCAGACAAAATGCAATCATTAAAGACAGACTAATTTGTTGATCACTCAGTCATTTCTCATCTTCGTTTACTTTGCTTCTATATATATATATATATATATATATCCCTCTCTCTATCTCCCCCTCCCTCCCACCCTCCCCCCATCTCTCTATGTCTCCCTCCTTTGAATTGCTAACTGTAACCCTCTGTAAATACCCTAGTGGGAAGCAATATCTTTATCTTATGCCATAAAACATTTATAAACGTTCACAAAGAACCCAAACCATTCACAATTTACAAAATAATAGGTGCTTTAAAGAAAATGAAAAATCTTATCTTCAAAGTCTACAAGTAATTCTTGGATTATGATGACGATTGGGACTGGAATTTCCATTGCTAAGTGCAACAATGGCAGGGATAGCTGGGATTGATGGAGTCTGTGTGTATGTGTGCGCGCGCAACTGGCCACTATGGGAAGGGGGCTGATACAAGCACCACAGCCAGGCTCCTCATAGAGAAAAAAAGTTACCAGATTGGCTTGTTATCTCTGCTGGCTATTTCACTGACTTCACTTGCAGGAAGGCAGCAAGGAAGATTGCAAAAAGTTATTATTTTTGGACAAAATACCTATGAGTTCTGTATTTCTCCCCCCTCCCCTTTTTTTTTTCTCCCTATCAATATCCTATTTTCAAATCAACGACCCATTCGATGAAAGAACGTCCAAGTTCCACTTTTATAGAGCCCTGTAACTCAAGGAAGCATCAGTATATAGCAGATCATGTTAATGTGCGTTTTAAACTTTTCTTTTCAGTCAAATTTTATGGGCATAGAAAAGCGTTCAGCCATAAGAATCACTCTGCAGTAGCAGGACTGGTAAATTCTCTCTTGTAAGTATCTCTACAGTTAAGGTACAAATGAAAAAATATATATGAAAATTACAGGCCCCTGTCCTCAAGATTCTAGCAGCAGTGCTGGTAATTCTATCACACTGCTCATAAAAGCAAGAGCAAAGAAAGTCGAACGGGACTCTACTCCAAGCATACCCTGAGGCATTCTTCATCTTCATATGCCTTGTGCAGAGAGGATGCCTGCAAGCATCTTACTTCAAACCCCTGTTGAAATTCTAGGTCCCACCGTTTCTGCAAAATAAATTTAAAATGACCCATTTGACCCTGCTAATGGAAAATATCTTTTGTGAAACTCTCTCAATTGACTGTAGGTTAATGGAAAATATATGATGGTGTGCACAGTGCTTTTAGTATCCTACGGAACGAAGAATGAACCGGGTGGGAGGAAAAGATATACCTTGGCTCTGGTGACCAGTAGTAAGGATGGAGAGACAATAAAATACGCTGTTGTGACATAGAGGTATATGGATTTTCAGATGGCAGTTCCTCAGAGAGGAAGAACAATTAATCTTTCTGCAAGATTTTCCTGCAAGATTTTTTTCCACAGGTAACATCATTAAATTAAGAGAAGGAAACACTTTCCCACAAATATGCAATTAATGTGGAATGTGATGTGCAATTAATCATTTCATTGGCACAGATTAGATTTTGAAAGCAGATGGCACAGGGTGTCAGCATTGGAGGACTATGGCAGGTATCTTTACCACTATGGCACCTGTGACTATGGTCACTTGCCCTATGTCCTCCTGGATTTCGAGTTTCTGCTCCTTCCATCCCAGAACAGGTAGAAGTTTTTGCCAGGAGAGTCTTCCTACAGATGTGCCAGATACATCTGTTCCAGGACCAGGAGGCCACTTAGGTTGTCACTGATGCCTTGTTTGCCTTGAAACTGGACTACTGTAGTGTGATTTATGAGAGGCTGCCCTGGAATTTACACAATAACAGAATTGGAAGGGACCTTGGCAAGTTATATCAGTCCTGATACCATCAGATTTTCTAAAATGAACTGAAATAACAAATCATGAGTTCACATGATATAATTAAGCAATCAGTAACATATAATTTTATGTTCCTTGATTAGGCCAAAGACCTATCTAACTTGGCATCCTGTTTCCAAAAGGGTCAATTAGATGTCTTTTGGAATAAATCAGAAATTGAACACCAACATCAAAAGCCAAATTTCTATTCTTTAATTTTCTACCTAGGGATGTTCACTGACATGCAGATCCTAATCTTGGAAAAATTAGCATATCGTCATCATGACTAGTGATTACTACTACTTTTATTTTTCAAAAATGATCTTAATTAAAAGATGTGAAAGTTTACATTAATTGTCACGTTCCATAACACTGTATGATGAACTGTTCTGAAACAAATGCTAAATATCATTGGATGACTCAAAGATTTTCTATTAAGACAGCAGCAAAAATTATGGCATAATTCAATAACCCTAATATGCTGCTCTTAATTGCCTTTTTCTAAATTAAAAAGTCTTATATGTTGCAAGTTTTCCAGCCTCCCTGATAATGTGATGGCCTCTTTCTGTACGTTCCCATCTTAACCATATTATCTATTTAGATGTGATAGTTAGAACTGCTACACATTATTCTTAAGTATGTTCATGCCTGAGATTGATATAAACATGGTGCGATATCGTAAGTTTTATTGATCACTTTCCTAAAAATAGGAAATGAGATATACTGAATCAAGACATTTATGAAACTATCTACAAAATATAATTTCTGTTGGAGGCATCATTTGTGCTATGGACAGACCTAATATACTCTGTAATTTCATACATGTACTGTAAACAAGGACATAAACATTTCCAGAGGTGGTATTCAGCAGGTTCTAACCATTTCTGGAGAACCGGTAGCGGAAATTTTGAGTAGTTCACTTAACAACTGTGGCAAGAAAGATCATAAAATGTCTCAGTTAACCTGACTCAGTTTAATAACAAAAATTTGGGGCTGAGTTGTGGTTGTAAGTAAAGAGCTACCTGTACAGTGCATGGATTTTAGATATTAGTCTACAGAAACCTGAATAGTTGTAATAGCAGTTTATATCTAAACGTACAAGGTCAATGACAGAGTGCACAACTAGCAGGATCACTGCTAGAAAGCAGCTTAGAGCAAGATATATCTTTCCAAAGACAACCATAGCTATACAAAGCTTGTAGCCAAAACACTGTGCAGGTTAAGACTGACATACATGAAATATTTATGCCAGTGATTGCCTACATTTGCATAGCAATAAAGGAAAGCTTATTCTTTTGCTCCGCTCTGACCCCAATTAAGGCTTCGATCTGTATACCTGAGATTGGGAAAGATAAAAGTAGAAGAGGGAACCTGCAGTAAAAAAATATTTTCCCCCAGAAAGGGCAACATTAATGGAGCTTATCACCACCATCCTTAATTTAACCAGAAAAAGCTTGAAGCAGAAGGATACAGCTATCTGTTAAGAAAACATTTTCCCAAAATAAAAGCAATTCTAATTTCAATTAGGTCCAAGCTCTTCTAGGTTATTTCCCCCCCTAGCTCCTTTCTTTTTAACATTCTTCTTGAACCTTTGGTGTTTGTTTTTTTTTCATTTTTCCAAGTAATTTTATTAAGGAGTATAGTTAAGAGTAGTATAGTTAAAAGAATAAACAAATCCATAAAACATTGTCAATTAAGCCCTGATGTCAGCAGAATGCATTAAGAGTAACTGGAAATAACAGCATGCCTATTTACGCCTTGATCAAATAAACTAACTTCATAGTTTTTCCCTTTAGTTCTAACTATCTTAATCTAAAATAATATAACAGAATTTCATTACTTTTTTTCTTTGTCCCCTCTCACAAAATTCCTCAATACTTTAATATGACTCTTTTGTAAGTCGAATATAGACAAATTATCCAGGTACTCTCTTGGTTAGCTATTTAAGTATCTTTTTTTAATTATTAAAACATCAGCCAGGTTCTTTTCTATGTGCAGTGTAATAATATCCTTTTCCATGTCATTCTTGTAGTCTGCCATTTGTAAATCCAATTGCACTCAGGTTCTGTCTTTTTTAAGTAAAATGTGATGTCAGACTTTCACTGGTGTTTCAGACTTGTTGATCAACAAGTTATTAATAGCTGAAAAGTAGTTAATAAGCAATTTCAGGGCGTGCTGAGAAAAGTATGTAAGTATGTTTGTGTCCTTTCAAAGACACAAACTGCAGTTTGAGCAAGATCACTCCCATGACTTAAAACCCAGTATCTTGTCAATGCCTCACAAGGAACAACTGCCTGGAGCACTCGTGGATGATCTCACATACTATCCTTTGTCCAGAGACGTTGAAAAAGTTGCCAGATCTCCAGTCTTCACTGTCATCAGCTCTACTTTTCATGGAGCCATTCAAATTTCACAATTGAACTTACCTTATTGTATCACATATCAACAAATGTTGATGGTATAGTTTTACTTTTCTGTACTGTTTCACTGTAGCACATTTTAAGTAGCTTATTTTATTCTCAAATCTGTATGGTGCCCAGAACGCATGGATTGATGTATAGCTATACACCTAAGTTAAACAAATCCATGCACTTCATTTCATTTCATTCATGCGTGACTGATGTACTATGCATTCTCGCTGAAATGAATACTCCACAATTACTGGTAAACAAGAAGCAAACAACAACTTGAATAGGACACATTCTCTTCAACTTCCAAGTTTCCTAATGAAGTTTTGGCCACCAATGAATCTGCACCAAAAGCAATTCTGTTAAACCTTTTGTAATCTCTCCACCCCTTCAGAGTAAAAGTCAAGTGGACAAAAGCAGTAGAGCGACAAAGCTCCTATCATTATTGCTTGTATGTTAGCTGTTGAACTAGAAGTCTATTCATTTTCTGCAGGAACCTGATCTTTAGCTTCGTATCCTTTTCTAACTGTTTCTGTGTGTCATGCGATTCACTCTGTGCCCTTGTAATAGCTTCTGATAAGATGACTGAAATATTTTTTCTCTCTCTCCTATGTGGAACAAGAAACCATAACAACTAAAAATAGCATGCATTTTGCACGAAACAGTGACTAGAAATTTTATTTCTTAACTTCATTTTAGTTCATTGGGTCCCATATTAACAAGCTTTCAAGAATTTCAGTCATTCTTCCATTAAAGCAACTGGTTAGCATATGTCCTTCCATTAGCTTTGATATTACAAGGTCTTACAATGTGCAGAAATGCTAGCAGTTGCTTAAGAGAAACCTGGGCTTTGTTGTTGAAGTCTGAATTGTATGGGCTTTATTACAACTATGAGCAATGAAAGATTTTTCCTGTGTAGTATCTGCCTTAAGTGGAAATGAGTCTCTTGTCTGTGAGTGAATCCAGATCAGGTAGTCAAGGAAATAAATCCAGATGCTCACAGGGGCAACAGTTCCTTGGCAATAATAACTAAACATCTGCACTGTGTTCTCCAATCCACTATATATTTCCAGAACTGGGAGAAAAAATTATCCCTCTGCTCTTCTCACTTAACGCATCAGCCAAAGTTAAGTGCCTTTATAACCTCCCATTCAGGGAGAATTTAAACAAAAGCATTATTTTTTCTCTCTTTGAATCGATGAATGGTTGAACCTCTTAGCTTTGGCAAAATGATGTCTTCGTGTTTTAATTGCTGCTTCTATTAATCTGTTTTGCAACTTAGGCAACATGAATATTGATGTATTTTTATCTTAAATTCAAAGTCTGAGCAAGGAAAAAAGCCTAGAATCGGTACCTGTATGCACCTATCTTACTTAAGTGTTTACTTACTCTTAAAGCAAGAGATTACTTACCTTAACTGGAAACCTTCCAGAAAATATGGGGCAAATATGGGGCAAATATGCTGGAAATTCATTTTTATTTATGCATTTTGAGAATATTTAAGCGGCTTTGAACTCATTTGTCTACAGAAATGTCTTTGAGCAGCCCGCATCTCTAAAACCAATAATAAAACCTCATATCCTAACATGATATATAATAAGGTTTCAATATTTTCCCCCAAAATATTCCATATTCATTAAAATATGAATTCCATATTCATACAGAATCCTAAGATTGTGTGATCACCTTTCTCTGCTATTTTAAATGTGTTTAGCAGTTTGCTCTAAATCAGGATTTATGGAAACCACCATCTTAATGCATTTGGAATTGTGGAAATTGCCATCATAATATGTCAGGAAGGCACTTGGCGGAAGGTAGGTTAAAATAAGTAGATGCATAAAATACGATTATATAATCCACTGATTATCAACTCAGTAAATCTCAGACCATCTACCATACAGTTGGCTAAATCTCTTAAGTCGAGATGATATTACTTTTTCAAATAGCATTATTTTTCAAATAGCATTAATATTTACAAATATGGAATCAGTGGTCTTAATTTGGGGCAGTCATTCAGAACTATACTACTGTTTTTAAAATATTAGGTCACATTTAAACATATCAATATTAAAATCACTTTGCCTTAATATGTTGAACTATCTTTATAAACCAGGTGCTAAACTTGGATCAGAATATAGTACACCCATAAACCATACACACTTCCATATATACCTGAAATCTTGAAGTGTGTATCTATGTGATTTTATTTGTATCCATATATTTCAGTCTGTTGTACAACAAACACACCCTACACAATGCCCAACATCCACGCTCCACTGTTATACAGGGGCTGTAGTTTCCATATTGGCTCAAAAATTCTGTGAACATCTGTAAAATCCACGTTACTGTAAATGCTAACATATTGTTCTTTTACCTTGTTTACCTGGAGATCCTGGACTTGGCTTCCAACCCACAAGGCCAAAGGTGCATGCACTGTGAAATTACAGATTCTGCTGAAGTAACTCCCACTTGAACATGCTCCCTGCCATTGTGCATTTGCCAAGGCAGAATTCACAGTCCTTGGTCACTGCCATGACCTACTGCTGCTGGAAAAAGCTTAAGTTTAATGAGATTGTACAGGAGTCAATTAAACAGCTCTCTAGTATTTCTTCCTTTTCATCTGTGTCAGCGTGTTACAGGAAACATCTCCCTACCCACAAAGATTGCAGCAAAAGAACTAATTATAGAAAGATGTCAAAAGCAATCCTGCACACTACTTTCATGGCAAATACCATGAAAAAAATTGAGATAAGGTGCATTTCTTCTCTTCTGGATTCCCTCAGGTGTTTTAATTGGCACATTTTCCACTTGAAAGATCTTTTTATTTTCCTTATGAGCAGCACTATATAATCTGTTTTTCCAACCCAGAATAACTATCTGTGAAGGGGCTTGTACCGCAACCCAAAGGAACGGTTGTTCCCTTGAAATCTTGGCCACATTCTGCCAGACTGTCGTAGCGCATCACGGCAGATCTGCTCACTTGCTCAGAAAGATACAAAGACATGATTCAGCCAGCAATGGCATCTTTGCTCATTCTTAGGCTCCCCATGTCCTTCAGTGAAACACATTCTTTATTTCCACCTGCCAGAGTCACATCCCAGCCTATTGCCAGAGATTCAGCAAACCAAACATTTTTGTGTGCTGCTGTCCAAATAAAGATGTAATACTTTTAGCCTGCAGAATTTAAATCTCGGGATTTGTGCATACAAATTATGCCAGGGAATAAAGCTTTTAATTATTAAAATTGGCACTGTAAACAACTGCATTGGCTTCAGCCATCTCAATGAAAAATAATGACACTCAGCAGGAACAGAAGAACAGAACATATTTTCCCCTTCTTTCAAACATCATACAGAGGTGCATGATCCATCAGGAGGGTTTTTTGTACATCTCAACTCCCTTCACAGAGGCTTGACAAAAGCATATCATTTTTCCCCCCTATGGACGTGTTGAGAAAAGAAATGGGGGGAAAATGATGGACTGAATTATTCAGGAAACAGATTATTTCTAAAAATGTTCCAATCACGATTCCAAAGCTCAAGCCAAGTATTTGTTAGATTAAAAAGAATTTTTTCGCTTCTTGAATTTAATTTCTAGCATCTCTCAGCATCAGTACTGAGAAGTTTGCCACTGCTTTCTTCCATGATCTTTTAAAAATTTCCTGGTCTACCTGAAAACCTGGAATTCCTGATTTTCTCCTATCTAAAACTTGTTGTGGATCCCACCCCTGGGAGAGATACATCTGGTGGGACCCAGAAGAAAGGCCTTCTCCGTGGTGGCTCCCTCTCT
>AZIM01000262.1:786623-802837 GCA_000516915.1 Ophiophagus hannah
TATATAGGTCTTGGTGTATTATATATATATATATATTCACACAGACTAATTTTATAAATAGAATGAATTAGTATATATTTAAATGAAAAGTCCCATTTTATTACAAAAATAAGGCACACTTATAATTGAATAGTTTAAGGGAACAATATATTGAATTTCGCTTAGCATGGATGACTTTTTTCTCTTATGTACCAAAGGCAGCATTTAGATATAAAGTAAAAAGAGATCATTAATTCAGACTGTTCTTGTTTCATTGTAATTACAAGAAGTTACAGGATTGAAAGCACCACAATAACAACAGTTTTACAAGTTGTTTGGCCAGTCCTTCATGTAAAGTTGAAGAGAAATCTATGGAATTCACTTTAGTTTGAATTATTATTTTTTCACCTGACTAGCTTTTATGAGGCTGACTTTGAATATCACCCTTGAACGTAATTGACATGCTGGAAGTCAGCTCCACCATTTGTCAGTGCCTGACAGCGGTCTATTTTGCTGTCACATATTAATTAAAAAAATTCATTATTATTCATATTTTTTATTCCATAAATAAGACTAAATTGTGAGGTGGGCTGTGGCCAAAAGAGGTTTGAGGTTAATTGGTCTGTCCTGCCATATTTTCCCAACCTGGGAGAATACCCATGAATGCATTTTGTGTCATGAAAATGCTTATTTATGGCCCTCACATCCAGAGACAGGCTTTACTATAAGAATATGCTTTTCTTCAAAATCAAAAGCCTCTTTTCCACACGCATAAATTCACACATACATATAATGATATTCAGTAGATATCCATAGTCTTTGACAGTTCTTTAAATTAAGATGTAAATCTCAAGAACCAGTGTCATCTCAATGTTATTCAAAGCAAGATCTTTTGTAACCCAGATCTTTTATTTTCCAATCCAATATGGCTTCTATTATGTACTGTAAGATGCTGCACTTTGATGCCATTAACATTTAGCTGCCTCACCTCTGGTGAAGAATAGTACTCTAGGTGAAAACCCTAGTGGTCTCAAGGCCTCAATTTACCAAGTCCATTATCACTCCGGATGTGTAGAATGATAATGGAAGTGACAGAAGTACAGCTGAAAATTGGCTGTTAATATTTTATGTGTTAAAGCCCAGGCATGGAAATCTCACACCATTCTTCAGAGAAATGTGTCTGTGTGTGAGTGCATGCATGTGTGAAATATACACACAGAGAGTGTGAAAAACCTTTTTCATTTTGTTTTAACTCTGTCTTCCATGGGTTCCTAAAATGCAATTACTTCAGCAGTACTTAAAAAATTAGAAAACTAAGTAAGTAGCTTATGTCATAACATGGGTGGTTAAGATACATGTCATTGCTGGTTTAATTAAAGAAATGCCTTGAAAACAAACATCACAATGTTGCTTCATTTTTCACTTATGTGTTCAATTTGGGGAGAGGACAGAATGTTGCCCCAATGCAATATTTTCAAATCGCTTTCATTAAAATTAATCCCAACTTCTCTCTGTCTCTCCTGTACGTTTGCTATTCATTCCCTTTCAACCTAGTGATATAAAGTTTGCAAATTAAACCTTTATAACAAGACAAGAAGCACCCCCTGAAAAACTATTAATCAAGGCTGTCAGGCATCTGTTACTATGTAATGGGAAAAGAAAAAAAACCCAATGGTTTAAAAATTAAAATGCTTTTTGTATTCCTTTTAAAGTGATTGCTTACATAAACAGAAAATCAGCCACCTGGCTCCAAGCCTAGTCTATCCACAAATCTCATGCCTCACTTACGCAGCTTAGGGCAAACAGCCTGGAGGTTTGTTAGTTCTTGAACCCTTCAATCTGTTACCTGCACAGGGCAGTAATTCCTTGAAAATGACTTGTCTAATATTCATTCCTTCTTCCATCACTGCAGAGTAGATAGACATTAATTTTCATTTCACGTTTAATTTTCTCAAATATAAAATAACTCTCCCTGTTTTCTGCAATGAAGACTTAATATATGTGTTAGAACTGATTCAGTAATTTTAAAAAAAATTCAATGATTTTGGGGGAATCTATAAATTGGTACCAACTAAATACATGTTGAGGAAGGTCATGCCCTCCGTACTGTTTATTGCCATTTAGGCTAATGTATGTGGGTTCAATCTAATTCCACGTGCATATAATTCACAGCCACTTAAAAAATGGATTACAGTCACTCTTTTCCAGGAGAAGCTTTTAGAGGAACCAACGAAGTCAATTATGAGGAGACAGAAGGAATATGATCAGACCCAGAAAAATACTATTTTGGGGAAAGATTGCTTTATTTTTATATTTTTTAAGTTAAATTGGAAAAAAAAATCCTTAAAAGATTGATTAAGTTGGAAAAAAATACTTAAAGATGGTAAACCATGTCGTCACCTGTAGGTATGCTTGCTTGCTTATTTATATATATACATACATATTATCTTGATTTTGTGTTTGGGTACAAATTATTTTTTCTACTATCACAATAGTTAAGTAGGGTTCTATATCTCTAATAGGACCTGGAGATCAATGTAAAACTTTGTTAACATGGTTTTTATGTCTATCTATTTTGCATGTGCATAATTCTCTTATTTCTTTGTACTTTAATATATGTTTTGTATAAAAGGTACTAAGAAAACGCATAGGACAAAGGAAGTAATAGCACAATAACATAAATCATTATTAAATCTATCAAATATGAACAATATTAAATTACTAGAAAAAATGTAAGCTCCATGACAAAAAGATTATTAAAAAAAAAATTTCCCAAAACAACAGCAAATTAAAATATATCTTTGAAAGGAGAAAACTAGAAAAAGAAAACTTAGAAATTTATTTCATACATTGCATTGCATGATGAAATGAGTTTTTGTGTGTGGCTGTGTCTTTGAAGCTAATCTTGCAAATCTTAACTGGACATATTCATAACAGAGAGAGGAAATGTAGACAACTGGACCCTTGCCATTGATAGCCTTAAAAGTTTAATATACGAAAAGGGACTTGTGATTTGAACCAATAATGGACTCCAATTAATAGGTTAATTTTAGGATCTTCATACACTAAACATGTTTATAATAAGCATCTTGGTTAAGAAAGCTTTAGATTTATGGGAAAACAATGTCAACCTGTTCTATGCAGATGTAGTTAAGACAGTTTGTTAATATGTCGTCACTTATCAGGAAAAAAGCTTGAGCTTTACATTAGCGTACATCATTCCATCATCAACTGAATCACCAGAGATTCAGTTGTATAATAGATTCGTATTTTCTGCTTCCATTACCTTTCAGCAGCAAAAATTTGATATACTAAGAAGCAAAGCAGTGCAGTTTATTTTTCTCCTTCTTATCCATGACCATACAATATTTAAATGTAATAACTTCCAAGGTTGAGTAATAAATATGGTTCCTAGAGCATGCATTTAATTTGCTATAACTGACCAAGGGTTTTAAAGTAGGGTGACAGAACCCTAAATAATTAAATTTGTGAAACTTCCTTAGGTTCTATTATTTCTTTTATAATTTCCATGCCTATGATATTATTATCATGTATTTGTAATCTATAGTTAGATTCACAGTCTAGACACTTAATCATTCAGCTCCTAACCAAGGAGACAAAAAATTATTAAGGTATAGACTTAATTCCAAAGTGAGTGGCTTTTTGTAAAATTAAGGTGTTCAGATCTGATAAATTCTACCCAGCCATTAAAAAAAGTCCTTTAGGCATTACTTATATTTGGTATAACAACAGATTTCTTTTTTTCATGAGCATTCAACTTTGATCTGCAAGTCCCAATATTTTATATGTTTTCCAATTGTTTTTCCTCAATCCTAGCATTACTAGAATATCAAAATCAACAAAACAGGCTTTCTCTTTTTATAAAATTATATCAGGCAGGTTATGAACAGGTTTAGCTCTTAAAGTCCTGCTCATTTTCCAAAGCCTGATGGTCCTAATAGTTTTTATTACATTCAAATCCAAAGTTTTCAATGAATAATTCTGGCAACCTAGTTCTGATGCTACATAAGTTAGTTTTTGAAAATTTTCTGCAGCCACTAATCAAATGGTCGTTTCAACCTTTTTACTACAAAGATGACATTTACTGTTGTTTCTTACATGTTGAACATTCAGATTTTATCCTCCTGTTATTATTATTAATATGGCTGGTTGCACAGACATCTAAATGTTTAGACATTGGCATTTTTATCCATCTGTTGATTCCTTATCTAAGTTGGTATATTTGACGGTGTTAGATATTGCTACAAGATGTAAGCTGTACCAAGTAAAGCTGCCTTTTGCAATTGACTGTTTTGTCAATGCCCATCACATTCAAGTTGTAATCCAGATGTTTTAAGATTGCGCCCAAGGTGCTGCCTACTACTATTCACAGTATCTTTGCTTCCTATGGCCACAATTCTACTTCTATTTATCTGGTCATTGAATATTGTGATTTTTTAAAACATTTCTTTCTCTTCTATTTTGCTATCTCCAGATAGTGCCACATGTTCCAGTATTTGCAGGAAATGCTAAAGATTGAACCCCTTAGACCACAGGCGTTAAATGCTAGGCATCACATTATGATCATGACATTTCCCCCCTTTGTGGAGCTGGGGTGGGCGTGGCTTGCACATGACACATCCGGCCCGTGGGTCATCAGTTTGACACCCCTGCCTTAGACCTTCTCCATGCAAACATGGACACTGTCCCTGAGCTGTCGTACTTTTTAAACATTTGTTTACTAGAAAAGAACCTATACTTTAACATTATCCCAAAAGATGTAGGCAACCAAGAATTGTATTAAATTAAATTATTAAATTAAATGGCCTGCCTAATAAAAGATAGTTGGACTGCTCAAACTCTGTTGTGAATCTAACACAGAATTTTTCTTCACTATTCTTCTAGACTCCTACAGACTAACTCTATTCCATATGTCTTCAGAAAACTATAATATTTACATGAAAGTTTCTGCTAAACAAATGGAAGTTTAATGGAAAGTTAACAGGCATATGGCAAAGACTAATCTATGCTTATATTCCTCACCCCACCCCACCCCCATTAATTACATCTTTACAGCTATTTAAGCACAGTTCTTGGAGAGAAAATGGGGATTGCAGTTAATTTTATAAATACCCAGATCACATTTTCCAGGTGACACCTTGTAGCTACTGGTTTCTAAAAGAACCTTTCAGTGAACAAATTAAATTATTATGGATATTTTATAATACATGAAAGTGATGTCTAGAGCAAAGAATATATGAGTCAGAGATTGCCTTAACATTTCCCCCCCTGGAGTTCCTCTGTACTTTTGAAAGTTAGCTTTGTATTTCTTGAAAAACCTTTATTGCCTGCTAAATCTTACCAGACAGACAGCTTTTGCTACCAAAGAAATACTGTTGCAATATCCGCAATCCCCATCACCCCTGTCACTCTTCATTTGGAAAGAGAACCAGATATGATTTCACTCTTGTGGCAAGATAGAAGACAACTGCCTAGAGGAATCTTTGCCGGAACAGGGATTTTTAATTCACCTGCATTTCATTCTGTGAATGCGGTTGAATTACTACAGATCAGCTGAAATTTGTATCCCTCTGATTCATCCTGAAATATCAGCAATAGCTTTTCTACAGTTTTTTGTTTGTCCTCTTTTTTGAAGCTTTTGTTTAAACTAGAGCGCGGGTGTCAAACTCGATTGCATCACGTGATGTATCGTGACATATCGTGATGTTTTTTGCCTTTATGGAGCCGGAGTAGGCGTGGCCTGTGTGTGACACATCCGGCCTATGGGCTGCCAGTTTGACATCCCTGATTACCAGAGGTAAGGAAAATAAGAAAAACCAGCAACGTTAATATAACTGTTCTCAATGTTTAACATTTAAAACATCACAAGGCAAACAAAATAAGATCTGGGCATTTTTAGGAGCACAGGAACATTACTTTTGGTTTCCAAAAAGATGTACTTTGAAACAGGTAGAAGTGACTGGTTATATCTTATAAGAAATTATATTTAGAGCCCTATATAAATCTCCTGCTATTTTCTATATCAGTTCTGCTTTAATCTGTTGAAAATAATTTACAATTTTTTAAAAACATAAATTATTTCAAGGAGACAGCTCAAATTGTTTCCCATAAAATTTAATTTTAAAAACATCTAATTCACCTTTAGCGCCACCCGTTCTTGGATTGCTGTGTTCTTCCTAGGTCTCCAAGTTTCCCTCTGAATTAAGGCACTGATTCTCTGGCTTTTAGCCCAGTTAAAGGAGCTGCTCTAAGTACCCCAATGAAATAAAAACATCATATAAAAGAATATGGAAATGGCCCTTTCTCTTCTCAAAAAAGAGATTCTACGATGTTGGATGCATGTAACTCTAACCAAGGGTTGAAGCTCTAACATACATACATACATACATACATACATAAAATAAATACTTGCTCCTTGTTTTCACAGTAACCATCCCTGTCCTTTGGGTTAGCTATCAAACTCAGTGCAATGATGCAGGCTTGAAAAGTTCTTAAGTTCAAATGGAATGGCATAAGTGTAGTGTTAAATAATGGAATAGAACTAGGTTATTCATGCAGCCATGTAGTTAGTCATTACGGTGGGGTGTGTGGTGTTTATGCGTGTGTGTGTGTGTGTGTGTTTTAAGGAGATGTCACAAAAAGGCAGAAGACTTTCTGCAGGGTGTCAGAAAGAGAATTAACAATGCTGCAAATAAAATCTGCCTGGGGTCAGCTGCAGGTTAAGCTAATGAAAACAATAAAAAATTAAAAGTGAACCATTGCAAAACTGAAGAGCACTTAGGAGGCAGACTTGATGGGTGCAGACAGAAGGATCAATCCTAGCCTTTCTCCTTGGAGCTGATCTCTCCAACTGTGAAGTAAATTGTAACCCTGTTTTTCAAGAGACAGTGAGAAGCTTCCTTCCCTCCCTTGAGTGGTATTTTGTCAAACCAACTGCCTTCTGTATTCTCAGAGACAGGGAAGACTTCTTGTAAAGCCTTTTTCACACTATGCTTTACAATACAAAGTGGCTGTTCATTTCTTTTGTTTATCCCACCAAGTTCCATGTTTCATCTGTCATTTGACCCATTGTATTTTCGGTACACCTAGGTTCTTTTCAATCGTTTCTACTTACATTATTTAAGTATAATGCTTTTTATCAGCTATCACACTATGTTCTAAACTGCAAATCTTGAGCTTGTTTGGATTGAGAAAAGAAAGGCCACCTTTGAAGGAAGCAAGTCATCTGAGACCTTCATTTTTGAGCGAACATTTGTTAAGTTTATTTTTGGCTCTGAAGAAAGAAAATCAGAGCAACATAACAGTTTAGAATGAGAGCAAGGCAGTCTTTTGTTCCTAGAATTGAAAGATTCATTAACCTGAGCAACAAAACAAATCAGGGTTATTCGCACAACCCTCATGCTCTAGTTCCAAGATGTGCTGCTCACCAATCTTTGAGGGTCCTCAACATGAGCTTCTATCTCAAGGCCCTCAACATGAGCACCCAAGGCACAGGTTGGCTCATTTAATGACAGAAACCCACAAGGTCACGATTCATAATGGAAATCTTACATTTGTTCCTTCATCATTATCCTTGTCTGTACTGCCACACTTAAACAATGGTGCTTTCCAACAAAAAGAGAAGTAAAGGTAATTATTGTCATAGTGAGGGCAGCTTTGGGATTGACAGAGAATAGCACGCACAGAGATGTTGTTGCTCCTCTAACAACGGTAATAGAAGCTACTATCCCCACTTTACTGTGAGGGCAGCAATTTTGGGGACCTCATATTTTATCAGAACAGGAGAAAATATTGCTGAAACTAGGAAAGAGCTTTTAATACTACAAAACTTTCTGTCCAGATACATTTGAAGATGCAAGTGATTCTAACTAAGCAAACCTTGAAATACAATGCTAAGAGTTGAGTTGGTCTCAATCCGTTTGTACAGAAAGTGTATGCGCACACACACACACAGAGATATGTACATATGTATGTATCTATGTATCTATGTATCTATGTATCTATGTATCTATGTATCTATCTATCTATCTATNTATCTATCTATCTATCTATCTATGTTTGTATATTATCATTTTAGCCATTGTCTATCCACTGTAGGACGAAAACTTCTTCCACATGTTTCAACACATATGGTACTAAGCTTTCTTTTGCCAATTGGGCCCGCAATACTTACTGATGTCATTGATGTATCTGGTTTTAAAGAATTTGAAGGAAAAAAAAACAATTGAAATGGAAACGGGCTGGTCACATATCAAGGAGAACTGATGGCAGGTGGACCAAGGCAGTCCTACAATCAATTCCACTTGACAAAAAGTGTCCACGAAAGACACTTAAAAGATGTATGTGTATGTGGTGGAAGAAAGACACATTTTATACTAAACATCATTAATTTTAAAAAAATCATCTATACTGAGTATACTATGTATTGACATATCTTTACTTTGTACTGGTAACTTACTATCTTGTCATCAGAATTCCAAGAAGCAATTTGCTAATATGATAACTCCCATCAAAGGTTAAAATGTATAACTCTGAAGTTTTATTTGGGGTGATTTATAAATGCTGTTTTATTTTGCATCCCTCATATCAAATATATTCTAAACTAATGCATATTTTGTTAACTTACTTTTCCATAGTTCTAGCCCACATATTACTATCATGCTATTTTGCAGAAACCATGAACTATTTATTTCAGATTCGGTATATAATGACCTGGTGTATGCCACTGTTTGTTTTAGAATAATATTTGACAGCTGATGTCTGTCAAATGATAGCTGAACTTTAGAGAGAAAAAATGGTTCTTTCTTTCTTAACTTTATATTTTTGAGGATGGTAGAGGATACTGGTTTGCTAGTACAAATGGGATTATTTTCCTGTAATAGACCTTCTGTTTCTGCTTCACACTGTAATTCAAAACAAGTATTTCATTCTTTAAAATACAATTTCTTAATAATTGTGTGCAAAAAAGGAAAAAAAGGTTTAAAACATCTCATTTGGTTTTTTTCTCTACAATTTGCAGTAGAATTAATTGAAAACAGCATATAAATTACACAGTCATATTGTTTCCATTTTTCTCTTCCAAATGGTGCTTCTTTCTTGGTTACCTTCCTTAAAGCAATTCTAAAATGGGAATGCTATCAAGTGATTAACACAACACTGCAAACAACTGTAGAAAAAGGGGTTTACTTGTTTAAAGATCCAGACAGCTTTTAATAGAATAAAACAAGAAAACTAGGAATTCAGAGGAGTTTTAAACAATACAATGGAATGAACAGCAAAAGCAAATATAACATCCAGAGCCTACAAAAGGTGAAGTAACAGAGTAGGTTTCAACCTCACCAGATTGTTCATTCATTTGTGGAACCATACAAACTTGTGGTCAAGACAACACTTGTAGAATTATTTTAGTCTTACGGACACAGGGGGAAAAGCTATCACTCAAAAAACGTACACTACTCTGAACTTGGATGGAAAGATTGTGAATTGTTTTGAAAAATCCAATTTTCTTCAAGTTTTCTATCTCTACCTTACGTTTGTGTGTCCAAACAATGTTAACATCAATTTCAGTACTTATTATAGATTCCATCTTCTGTCCCAAGTATAGATGATGTACAGAGCTTTAGGAGCTCCTGTTTTGGGATATGAAAATCTCATTTTTGGTACATGCAATATTATTTCCCAGGAGTTGCATTAATATTAAAGCACTGCATCTTTAGAGCAGGACAATGCAAGTATGAATTTGCCGTTCAATCATTTTTCTAGCTTAATGACATTGAGTAATAGCACATTAGTAAAGTGCCATTTCAGACACTAGTCAGGCATGCCGAAAAGATAATCTGATAATAATTTCTGATTCATTTTCCATGAACAGAGACATTGCTAAGGCTTATTAACTGGCATATCTGCACACAGTGCAGTGTGGAACATGGGCTCAATTACAAGTAGCAATCTCTTTCATTAGTATAATTTATGAAGATATTTAGCTTGTTTTAATGTTGTGAAACATTCTTTTTTTAAAAAAATGCATCAATACTTTAGCTTATTTGCACTAATTATTTAAGTGGCTTGAACTGTGTAGGTGCCTCAAAAATCGTACCATACCACTAAAACTGAAATGACATTTTAATACAGTCAATAATACAGCAATAATACAACAATATAAATAACACTGGCTTTTTCAATTAACTTAAGTTTCTTCTCTGTTAATACAAACATGTCCGAATTTGAATTTGTTATTATTTGGACCTGTAAAATGTACCTTTTGAAATTTCTACATTTTTCAATGTTTTGTTAATTGAGATGAGGGAGGGAGGGAGGGAGGGANAGGGAGGGAGGGAGGAAGGAAGGAAAAGATGAAAAAATAGACAAAGAGAGGGAGGGAGGAAAAGCGGGGGGGAATATGAACGACCAGGGCAGTGAAATGGTTCACATTCAGTTTGAAAAAGGTATTACAAAACTTAGGAATGAGTCATTAAAACAGCCATTCTTCCATTTATCACTATAATATATTCAGCTTTTGACTTCCTGTTACATTCTTCCAGACATAAATTTACACTCCTCTTGTTCACAATAGCACATCTTAAGGATTCATTTGTAATCTTTATGTGAGAATCATAAATACAGAATGTATAAAGTTACAAAAATTTTATGATTCTGTTTTGAGTATCAAGTTAGGATTACACTATTAGTAAATTCTATGCCTTTGCACCAGAATCTAGGTTCCAAATTCTTTTATGAAAATTACCTATGATATACTAATTCCTATTTTCAAGAACTTCAGGCAATGAAAGAAACGTCATGCAGGCTCCATTTCTAAGCCTTCTGAAACTGACTGCAGTAGTTGGTCGCTTTAAGGTAGGCTGGATTCATTCCATGCCCACCTGTGGTGATTTTTTTCTAGGCGACAGAACATGTTATTTGAAGCTTCTGCTGGGATCCTAATAGCCTGGGCTGCCTTTGCTTCAATGCACCCAGCCGAGGACTCTTCATGGTGCCTGCAGCTTGTGATCTGATTTATCACCTAGGCCTAGCATGGAAGTAAGCTGGTAAATTTGTTGCACTCCACAGAACAAAGCTAATGCCATCTTCTTGACTCTTTCTTGACACTTTCAACTACTGGCTATATTATCACAAGCCACAGCAGGATCTCTTTCATATACTGTACCTTTTACTCTGAAAAACTACAATATAATTTCATTGTTTGCATTGCACTGTACTTATTATCCTATGAATGATTTAGTGGCTTGTGTAAGAACCAGGATTCTGAATATGTTATATTCATATATAATATTGTATTGTTAAACTTCCTGTGGGATAGCAAGAGCAAATGTAGTGCCACCATACAAAACTCAAATGACTTATGAAAAGGCAAAGGAACTCTAACTGCTGATGCTAATGGTTCTCTCCCTCAGCTATGATTCTCTGTATATTGAGTTTTTCCCTACAGAACATTGTACTTTTTCTACTGCAGATATTCTTTGTAAGGGAAATTTCATGCTTTCTTCAGCCACTTTATCTCCAGACTACCATTAATTTACTTAAGTCATTGTGAAATAAATATATTAATTTATTTTAAAACCCTTCTGGGATTTTATATCATCCTTTTTAATAGTATTAAGTTGTACAAAACAAAATAATAAAGGTTTTTGCTTTTGACCTGGGGGTTACATATATACGTTGTCTTGCTGCCATTTTCCAAACATTATCCTGGTTATGTTGCTTATGTCAATTCATGGAAGTTTTCAGTCAGTTACTTTAGGATGCAGGTAGATCAGAGGTGTCAAAATGGTAGCCCAAGGGCCAGATGTGTCACGCGCAAGCCATGCCCAACTCAGTTCCTCAAAGGGCAAAAACATCGTGAAATGTCACATGATAGCAATGAGCTTGACACTCGTGAGGTAGATGGTTACCCAATTCTTATCTGCCAAGTAGCTGGAGGGTTTTTAAGTCAGTATTTTAGCAATGTAGTCATACATATTGTTTCTCCCAATTTCTTTTTTCCATATTTATTGTTGCTCTTTTCAATTTTCCACAGGAAAATTCTACAGATCTTTTTTGTAAGCATTATCCAAAATAGTACCATAATTATTTCCATATTGAGTTGTTCATTTTGTACATCAGTGTTTGAATGTAAAAAATCTGTAATTTCCATTCCAGCAAAAAAGCATATGGCTAACCACCTACTTCACAAATTTTAAAAATAGCTTTAACAACACTGTAGGGTGTGAGGAGGAAATATTACTGCAATATTATGGACTGACAAGTAAATATTATTGCTGGTTTTTTTGGGAGGAGTGCTCTTATGCACAGGTGATGTACTGGGATTTGATAAAAATAAACTCAGTTCTTTGGTTTGTCATAAAGTACTCATATTTGACTCTGAAAACATCTAATTTTTCTTTGTTAGTTTCAGATACTTCATCGGACAATATGAATCTTCAGATCCATAACAAAGGATCACTGAATTGTAACTTAAAAACCCAAATTAAATAGAAACAAATGAATAAATGTTGATGAGGGTGAACTCCAGTTCTATGACATTGTGTCAAAAAAAGTATTTGTAAGTGGTGGTGTGTTGAACGAGAAAGAAGTATGAAATATAGTCTGTCAGGGATTTGTTTTAAGTACAATTCTATTCAATGTCTTTATAAATGAAAGAGTAAAATATAAGAGAAATTTATCAAATATATAGATGACATCAATCAGAGGGATTAGCTAACACCTTAATTAAGTCAACATTGGGCCAAATGGAACAGACCATGTTCAACTATGATAGGTCTTTGTTCCTACATAAGGGTAAGAAAAAAAACTCGTGCATAGGTTCAGGCCAGGGGAAACTTGTTTTGACAACATGAGAAGCCTCTGGAATCCTAGTGGATTAAAATGGCTGATAGAAATTTTGGCTGCATTAAAATCTGCATTGCAATTAGATCATAGAAGATATTAATCCATTTGTACTTATACTGATTATACCAAACATGGAATACTGTACCTAATACTGAATATTAAAAGAAAAAAGAAAAACATTTCCCCTGTCTAGTCATGTCTGACTCTAGGGAGCAAAGCTCATGTCCATTTCTTAGTCGAACGAGCCAGTGTACTGTTAGCTTCCCATCGAAGTGGTACCTATTTATCTACTCGCATTTTCATGCTTTCAAACTGCTAGATTGGCAGGAGCTGGGAAAAGTAATGGGAGCTCATCTGTCATGTGGTGCTCAGGTTTTGAATCTGGCTATCAGCTTTACAGCTGGCAAGCTCAATGTATTTAACCACTGAGCCATCGCGCCCCCATGAATACCATACTTTAAGAGAGATATGGACAAATTGCACTTTGGTCAGAAAAAGATATATTAGGATGATTAGTGGTCTGCAAATCACGTCCTATGAAGAATGTTTAAAGGACCTGGGCCCTTTTAGCCTGCAGGAAAATACTGAGGTGAAAGATGCTAGCTGTCACGTGCAAGAGAGGGTAACTTGTATGTTTTAACAAAACCAAGGAGCAGAATAATTGCCAGTGAGTTGAAACTAAAAAAAAAAAGAAGGGAATAGTCAGTGAAATTTTCTGACAGTAAATTTTAATTCATTCATGATTATACACCAGCACCAGGCTTATTTAAGCAGTGGAACCATCCACCTAAGATAAGAGATATCTTGCTGAAAATTTTCAAACAGTGGTTGGATGGCCATTTGTCTAGGATAGAGCTAACAATAATCTGATATCAGATATAAAATGTAATTAAAATAGTCAAATCCAGTCAACCAAAGTAGTGGTTTTTTTAAACAAACATAATAATTCTCAAGATGAATACATGTAAAAATAGTTTTCCAAACAAATAATAACTTGAGACCAATGCTAATTGGGTTGCTCTTAAGTAATGCGACAGAGATTCCCATGTATTTGGCAAACAATAATACAAAGTCATTTATAAAGTAGAGGAAAAACTAGTTTGACAGATGCATGCCAAGTTCTACATAACTTCAATGTTCTATTACATTTTGTACATCATGTTCATCTATTTTATGCAATTTACACAGCTAACATTAAACACATAGCAAACATAAATACATATCAAACAGCTAGTTATGAAACAGCCAACATCTACCACATACCTAAGATACCATAATAATCAACACACATATAAACGTAAGCAATTACTGCCAGTACGTCACAGCTTGGTTTCAAATGTGTTACATTCTAAATAATTATCCAATATTATCATATCATTATCTAAATATTACTTTTTAAAAAACAAAAGTTTGTTCAATACGGGATTGCTTAACTAGAATTCCATCAAACATATCTTAGCTATTATGAATAAACTGGAAGTGTAAAATATGTATCCAAAATACATTATACATGCATATGAATAAGTGACAATTAAAGGCTTACTTTTTAAGATCCTTTTTGTGTACTCTAAAGAATTCGCTACTCCATTGGGCCAAGAGAGCTTGCTTGTTTTGGAGAAGACTTTGCTTATAAAATGTCTCAGGGCCAGAAGATTTCATGCTTCATTAGTCCTGCCCTGACACAAATCATGGAAATATGTTCAGAGAGCCAACAATTTAATATATATGCGGTGTCTGTCTGCAAGGGGAGGTAGGGTAGAAAGAACAAACTGCCTAAACTGATTTCAGTGGTAAATGTGTGTTTTTTAAAAAGGACATGGAGAAAGAAAAAAATAATGATACAGCGCTAAGATATGTTTCTTTGTATCCTTAAAGTTTCACCAATTGTCAGAAGAAACAGTAGCTACTTATCATCTACAGTATAATCATCAGTATTTTGATATAGTGTTCAGGCACTGAAATACAAAATCAACTTTTATATCATTTCATCTAACTTCTCATTGTACCATGAAGAAACAAGCTCTATTTAAGCTCTGGCATGAATAAACAAGCAATTTATGTTAAGCCTAGCACAGAACAAATGCAGTGAAAAGGCAGAAATGGTGAATGATAGGCCTACAGACTATTAGCCATTTCTCTGCTTCCATTCAGCAAAACTTTTCTTGGTTCTTAGGGGCATTTTGACAAAAAAATAAATACGTACAAGCAGCATCAAGGAGAGAATAAATTCTTCAAGAACCAGGGCTATCCTGCTGCCATCATGACCACTTCACACTGACAAGCCAAGAAATTCATCATAAAATTGCCTCATGGTAAAAAAAACCATTGCTGTGTTAAGTATCTTACTCATATTTTTACAACTTTCCTGACATCATTCACCAATGGAGCATCTGTAGAGCTTCCTCCCCCATGTAGCGGGAAAGAATAGTCGGTTTTTACATGGCCACAATGGAATCTGCCAGCATCTCAGTGGGGAACAGCAGCAGTTCCCAAATGCCAACTATTGCTCTCCCAGTGCAAACAACAGTTTTTTTTTAATTGCCTTTAAATTGCCTCTTGCTGTGACTCAGAGTCCAAGCCTCTAATTTGGTAGGCCACAACAATCAGTTAAAAGTAACTTTGGTTGGATTGAGACATAATGTGTCATCAGTCTTAGAACTTTCTAACCAGAAAATAATGCACTGAGACACTTACCTCTATGGTATGAGTTTTGACCTCTTGTTGTGCAACCAAAAGAGAATCAGAAACATGGAATGTTTTCTCAGTCCATATTACTTAGATTTATCAACAACTCCTCTAAGTGCGCTTGTATCTTCTTTTCCTAGCTGTTCATTAGTACAACAGGATTCTCTAACTAATACACTTCAAAAAAAACTAATATACTTGAAAAGAAAGGCTACACGCATAGCAGCCTAATTCAAAAAAGATTATTTTGGGGAAAATTAGTAATATAACAGAGACTGTGACAAAACTGTTGTGACAAGAGACGTAGGATCACATTTCCAAAAGAAACTGTTCTATAGAAACTATTTTTCATCACTTATTTTTACTACAATTTTAATCTGAGATATTAGGTGGCTAATTTTCCCATTTTACCAATTTTACCTGTTGGTTAACCAACTTCAAAAAAGGAAATTGTTTAATGGTTTCACATTGCAATGTCACACATAGCATATAGCCTGCGACCTAACCTTTGTCAGGTTCTACACCTTTAACTTTCTCACTTGCTTTCCGTGTTTGTGATGCAAATCTGATATAAATACTACAAAATTCAGCAAAATTCAGACCCTTGGCAACTGGCTCGTATCTGTGATGGTTGAAGTGTCCTGGGGTCCTGGGATCACCTTTTGTGAACTTCTGACAAGCAA
>AZIM01000262.1:802874-813030 GCA_000516915.1 Ophiophagus hannah
TACTAATTTAACAACTGCAGTGATTCACTGGACAACTGTGGCAAGAAGTTGTAAAATGGGGCAAAGTTCCCTTAACAAATTTTTCACTTAGGAACTTAAATTCTGGGCTCAATTGTCATAATTCGAGGACTACCTATACTTCAAAGGATGACTGCACTTAGCAGGATTCACATCATTCTAATAATTCATTGTTTCATAAAGAACTCTTTCATCATAATAAATTACAGTTTTATGGAATGGTACCCAAAGCTTGAGCCCAACAACAGTTTTTTTTCTATTGTACTGTTGTTTTGGTACATCAGCAACCTTCTCTGTCATATCCATGCCTACTTTTCCAGGATATAATCTACAGCTCTATTTAATTTTATAAGATGAAACTTAATTTGCTACCTTTATCCCTTAATTGTGGTAAATATTTCTACCTCAAAGAATAAATACATATCATGCAGCCCCTACCTTTGCTTTCTTCTAAGGAAATGTTTCTATTTTTCTTTTTTCTTTTCCCCTAAACAATTCTCCGACTGATGAATGTAACAGGTATGCAACCACCGCAATTAATGAGTCAGGTGTAATCTACAGTACACGTGGATTCTATTTGTAATGTTATAACCTTAATAATGTTTTCATATGGAAGAGAAATAGCATGTTTTTTTTCATGCAGATTGGCATCTCAGCATGATGTTGGGCTGTATAGGGAGAGAATTTGGGGGAAAAACCCAGTGCTGGCTGCTACCTTATGCAGCCTCTTCCAAGCTTTCTGTAGATCTAAAATTATTTCACAGAATTTCCTTCCTCTATATTTTCAAGAAAATCATGGTAACCTGTAGTTATGATGATGATGTAGCATAACTCTTCAAAGCTTTAAAAAGGCTTGAGAGATGAAGTTGACTGAAATGTTAATTCTGGGTTAGAACCCTTGCTTCATATTGTAGTGGAATTATTTCTGTTAAATAGTATAGAAAGTAAAGCCTCTTAGTCAATATCTACTTAACAAAGAATTTTCTAATGCAATGATAAACCACAGACTGAAATACTCTAATCCTGAAAAATCCTGCAGAATATTTCCTGCATTTACAATATAAGGCAGCAGACAATTTGAACAATATTAACCAATACCTCCATCCCAAAATGTTTTTTTAGTCACTTCAAAAAGCATAACTTGTTTGGCCCCACTTTTTCAGTGAGACTCTCTGTATATGAAGTTTCGTACTGGCTAACAAATGGAAGAAGGAATATGTAAACAAAGAAACATCAACCCATCCGTCATTTATCTTTTTCTTTAAATATAATATTTTAAACTGCAGCAGACTTAAAACAGATGCTGTTTGGAATGTTTATTATTTGTAATTCAATCTATCATCTTTTCTGTACAGGCATTTTATGGTGCTGAATTTATGCTGTAATTTAAATTCAGCACACCGTCCTGAGTCAAGTGCTTCTGATGAAATTCCCACAGAAAGAAGTAAAAATTCATTAACTGTCAGCCATTAACTCACATTGGCATTGCTCTGAATAAATAATTTTCATGATTAATTTAATGATTTCTATTAATGTTTAAAAACTCCCTGAAAAAAGTCACTGTGAAATATACACTGCTATAATATATATATACACACACAGAGAGAAAGAGCATTCTGTTAACATGTTTAAATCAATGTGAGATTTTTAGGCAATTTGCATATTTATACAATTTCTTAAAACATCTACAGAACATCATTTGAAAAGAATAGTCAGACCATTTTATTATTCAAATCATGTTTTATGTACTGATAGAACTCATGAGGACATAAATTGGAAAAGAGCTGCTTAAGATACAAGTTTCTTAAGTGTAATATACCATATGTACTATCACATGTATACTACAAGTTATAGTTCTCCAATGGTGCACTGGTATCCACATAAGGGCAAGTCTTGAATTTGAAGAAAAAGCAAGGTAAAAAAACCCTACCTTATACAATATCTATATTTGCATTTTTATTCTGTTGATACATGGGGAAGAGCATGCAGTATATATGTATCGTAAGGAGCACAATGTGAAGAAAAGTCCGAGTACTGACTTCAAAATGCAAACATCATTCCCCTGGTACATATAACTGGATATTGCTGCTGCTTTAAAGATGTCAGCCATTCTGGGTAAACAGGAAACACAACTAGATACTTTATTCTAAGGCTATATTAACAGAATATTGCATGTCTGAAGGTACAAACCATCATTTCTAACTACCTGATCAATTAGAGCTGGTCTTTCCTAAGTTTGTTCTTCTTGCTTTTAGTTATGCTATCAGGGCTCCTCCCTCTGTTGTCTGATTGTTCCCTAGGCAACATCTCTTTCCTTCATCCTCCAAGGTCATTCACACATTCTATTACAAATGCTTCTGTGTTTGACATATGCTTTTAAGGGGAAAATGAACATAGCAGATTAAATTGCCAATTAAATATTATTACTTTAATGTTTGATGTAGGGGTGAACTCTGTATAAAATGAACTTTTCTTTAGCAGAGCTATTCTTGGCCAACATATCTGTTGGCCAAGAATAGCTCTGCTAAAGAAAAGTTCCCTGAAGAGGGGCTCCAGAGGGGTTCCAGCAAGAGTCCGAAAGCTCGGAAGACAAAACCTCTGGTCCTGGTAGCCGACCCAGATTGCATCCTGCAATAGGTACTTTCATTTCAGCATAAAACTCCGTTCTAACATTTCACACTAACTGATGGAACTGCCATCAGCAGCTATATCTCTTAAATTATAAATAGTATTTAGCCTCAGTGAATTAAGTTAAAAGAAATCTTTCATTTTTATATAGTATTTAGTACTACATAGCTGATTCAAAAGTATAATTCTGCATTATGTGTTATATTATCAATAGGTTTATTCAAAGCCCACAGGAGGGAGAAAGTCGCTGTTGTTGGAGACGGCACTGGCGAGAGGCGCCAGTGCCAGCGGGAACCGTGGAAGCTACAGAGGTGGCTCCCCCACCCGAGAAGCGGCTGAAATGCTGTCGGTGGAGGAATGCGAAGGGAAAGCAACAGCGGCGGAGGAAGCAGCAGCGGCGGGCACTGAAGGTCTTGCGATTTAAAGTGCCCTGCCAAGGCCAACATCCANAGAAGGGAAAGCAACGGTGGCAGAGGAAGCAGCAGCGGCGGGCACTGAAGTTCTTGCGATGTAAAGTGCCCCACTGAGGCCGACATCCATGCTGCCGCCACCTGCCTGCTGACCTGGCCTGCAACCAGCACCATATCCGGGTCTGCAGCAAAGGTGCTTGGCAGGGGTAGGGAACCCTCCACACTCCGCCATGATCGGCCGTTAGGAGCGGCTGGTTGCGAGGCGTGGTTGCCCCTGGGGTGCTCTAGGCGAGGGTGCCTTGGGGGGGAGAAATTAATTCACCCCCAAAAAGACAGCCTAGCCATTTTTTCAGGGCTCAAAGGAAAATAAGTCCCGGCCTTATTTTCTGAGAAACACGGTAGTTATGGAAATAGATCTAAAATAGCTATATTTATTTAGAAATCTCAATTAATATTAGTTAGCAGTTTATTAATACTCATAGCACTAAAGCTTATGTTTGACTCACTTGTGAATAGAAGTTGAAAAACAGGCTTAATTACTGTGTTTTATGTGATAGTACGGTTTTCACTTTCCTAACAACCCAGAATTAAGAGCCCAGAACAAGCCTTTAAGGAAACACCATGGAATTCTTATAAAAATCAGGATGACTGATTCATTACTCTATGCCACAATAGAGACAATCAATCCCAAAATATTCATTTAGAGCAGGGTGTCAAACTTGCGATGATACATTGTTGTCAGGTGACATATCGCAACTTTTTCCCCCTTCGTTAAAATGGGGTGGGTATGGCCAGCGTGTGATGCATCCGGCCCGCGAGTTTGACACCTCTGATTTAGAGAAACAAGTTTCATCCTGTTTCTTAGCTCCACCTTTAAATTAAATAAATTTTGTTGACAAAAGTGCAAAATGCTTTATGTGTGAGAGAAGAAGACCTTCTTTATGGAAAAATAATAGTGAAATATTCTGCAATGATAAATAGATCACTAGGAGAGAATATTTGTAGTTCAAAGTTCAACTGTGGCATCTTTGATGCTCTCTAAGCCTGGTTGGTTTCTTGAAGACATTTTATTACCCAATAGTAAAACAGCAGCCTATTTTAAATATCCACCAAGACTACTCCCACCAATGCCAACAGGGCAAGCCACTATATTATAAAATGAAAGCAATCCCACTCCCTTCTAGCACTAATGATGTTACCTAGTTTGGTAATGAAACTGCAAGAAACCAACCAAGCTCAATAAGGAGAAAGGACCACATAAGTAGACCATTATTTAGAAGAACCCAATTTCCTCTTCCCATTCTTCCAACATCAGTTTATTTCAATCATCTCTTCCTATTACATCAGAAAGCTGTATTTTAATTTTAGCGTTCTAAAGAGGAAATTAGGATCCTGGTTGCATAAAACAAGGAGGACTGAGACAGAACAGCACAAAGGTTTACATTAACATAAGGAATCAGATGTGAAATAATCTTATTCATATCCTTGATTGTTCCTTAAGTAGTATGGTGGCTCGTATGGTTAGGATGCTGGCTTGAGAAGCAGCAAGCTTGCATTTGAGACCCAAGTGCTGTCATGGGGTGGGATCAGCTCCTGTCCTTTGCTCCAGCTTCTGCCAGGGATGTAAAAGGAGGGTTTTTTTGTCCATTTTCCATCTGATAACCATCTACCCATAAATACTGGAATACAACTTCATTCAGAGTTCTATTTCTTTCCAAATGATCATAAATAACCATTGATGTAGTATAGTAAGATGTGATCAGAAATGCCTTCTGCATTTCTCCAAACATTTTATTTTACAACTCAACAGATTTAAAGGCCAAATTAAGTTAAGGACCAAATTAAGAATTTCAGACAGTTTATATAACTTTGCTCAATGATTAAGTGTCTCAAAAAGACCATTCAACAGAAAACAAATGGGTTAAATTGCTTTTATAACTAGCTATATAGATCAAGTTGTTCTCTATCCAAGCAGCTTATCTTTCCCTTTATATATTTACCTAGGCATTAGAATAAATCTGATTTTATATGAGCATTAGTTTATACAACAGTTTATAATGTATACTTTAGCAGAAGGACTGGATTAGAAATAAGTTATATTCAAAACCTTACAAGATAGGTATAATGAATTAACATAACTCAGATAAACTCTATTTTCAATACCCAGTAGACAAATTGCAAATATTTTAAAAGTCAGGACTACAAAATACAGTCAGTATGTAATTTTCTGTCGTACAACAATTTACAATCTAAAGAACTTTTGTAATCCTGGAAGTTTTTGCAATGATCTTATTCATTCAGTTTTGACTTGGACAAAAATCATACTTACTGTACTAGGTCAATGTATATACAGTAAAATTGAGAATTAATATTACTCTATTTTCTCTCCATGCAGTTATGCTAGATTACAATGCAAAATTTTATGTATTTAGAGAATAAAGATTGCTTGTTTCCAAGTTTTTCAGCAATCTAAAACAGATCATTGAATCTCTCTTCACAAGGTTAAATTGGTTTCTTGACTTCTACTAAGTAGCATGAGTAAATTGGAGGCTATCTATAGCAGACTTTCTAAATTAACCCCTCAAATTGTAACATTCACAAATTGTATGGACCATGAAGATCAAGTTCTATCTCGATCTGCTGACATAGTTAAGGTCCATTTGAGTACCACTTCATGCAACTATTTTAGTGGATCTCAAGTTAAAAGATATGGTGCTGCACCTAAGAAAATAAAATATTTCACAGTAAGACTTTCATTCAATCAGGAGAGAAGTACCAACATGTCCATCTGTGAAATATCTGTCTAAAAACTGTAGATTATACAGAAACAATGAATGGTTTGAGAATTGCATGCTCATACAAGAGAATCATAATTAGTAATCAAGTCCATCCACCTTGTTGTTGGTCATCATCTTCTTCATCCTTCCACCTTTTTTAGCACTGATTTTTCAAGGGAGCTAAATCTTCACATAATATAAATTCAGCCTGATTATCTGTGTGTTGAGTGAGAACTCCAAATTGATCACTTCTAAGATCCATGTGTTTGTTTTCTTGTCTGTCTATCTTGTCTTTCTATCTTGTTTCCTCAAAGTCCAACTTTCAATTCCATATTGTGTCACAGGAAAAAAATTCCTTGGATGATTCTAATAGGCATAGATATTCATGGCATATGAATATTTTTTTCAAGGTCTTCATTGTTGTCCTAATGAAATACTAATCTGTAGTGTATTTCCTAGCTGCTAGCTTCTGTTGAGTTTTGTGTGTATGGGTTAGGGTTTTTGTGCCTTCAAGTGACTATTGACTTCTGATGACTGCCTGGACTATTCTCTGAAGTTTTCTTGTAACCTTTTTGGAAGTTGATTGCCATTACCTCCTTCCTAGGGCTGAAAGAGAATGACTGGCTCATAGTCACCCAGCTGGCTCTGTGCCTAAGATAGGGATAGAACACATCATTTTCTGATTTTCAACCTCAAGTCTTAACCACTGATCAACAGGCTCTCTTGTTTTTGTTGATAGCTAATCCTAAAAAGTGAAGCTATCTACCACTTCCATATTTTTATTCTTGCTCTAAAAGGTAGTTGATGAATCTGTTGTCATTTGGTTGGTCTTGTATTTAAGATAGACCTGGTCCAGAGGTATACTATCTTGCTGTTAACTCATGCGTTACAGAACATCTTGCCTCCTGATGTTAGGGGAGTCCTCACCTCACTTGTGTTTCACAAAACTGAAAAAGTATACTATTCCCTATGCTGGTCCGTGACTGTAATAAATATTTGATTTGATTTGATATACTATTCTGATGTGCATTTGGAATGAATAATGAACAAGGATTGCTATTGCTATTTTTTATTGTCTTTGACTCTACTTGATTTTGTAAAGTACCTTGAATCAAAACTAGTTACAGCACTAAAGAAATGTTATAATACAAAATAAAAACAAATATTGTAAACAAATTCATCTGCTATACTCTTACTTAGTTTAATCCATAAAGCCATCTTTTATATAGCTAGGCTATTCCTAGGCACGTTTTCTGAAACTGAACTGGAGAATTTTTTTTTTTAAAAGAAGACAAATCAGTAGGGAAAAAAACCTGAGATATTAGATGAGTGAACATGCCACAAATCTTTCGTGCTTTTTGAAGATTTGTACAAAACATAACTGCCTCCCAAAACCCACACATATACACTCAGACATTTTGAAACCTGAGATGTTGGCCTTCTACTGTAAAGAATTTGCTTTTAATCCATATTTTTCTTCATATAATTATGATGTAGCTTTTTTGTCCACATGCTTGGCTTCTATGGTACTAAGTACATAAAAATAAACTACTCTTTTTTAAAGATGCTTTTCCTAATTCCTGTATCTTTCTTCTATAAAAACAAGGAATTAGTGCTATTTCTTTAGTGCAATTTCAGAACCACCAACATTTTAAAAAAATAGCTAAACATAGTCACAAAACTGAGTATTTAAGACTGGAAGGCATTAGGCTAAATCATCCAATTTCTGTAATCAGACATGCAATATGAGAAGGCTTTTTTCTCCCTCCATTTACCAGCTCCAACTTCAACAAAGTGAACAGAATGGAGCTCTTTAGAAAATGACAGTCTCTGTTTATGCAGAATCAGTCTGCAACTACAAAAATAGCTATCATCCTTATTTAATATACTGAATTGATATGGCCACTAAATAGGTGCTCTGGTAGTTCAGTATTTAAAGAATTTCCTATTATAAGTACCAGGAAACTCAAACAGATGAAGAAGGAGACAGAGAGTTTCTGTATGCATTCATTTATATACATACATTTAGTAATAAGCAAGGTTATAGTTCCTACTGTTAACCACAAGAAGGAAAAAAATACTCATATATTGGAAAAATGCATTTTTCAAATAAGTGAAGTGCCAAGAAATTGCACAAATCAGAACTGCAAGTTCAACTGTTTTTAAAGGAAGGTTAACAGATGGTAGAGCTTCCTGATTATTTATTTCATTTATATACCATCATAGTTGAATAATTACCCATTGTGTTCTGATTACCTATTGTGCTTTTTAAAAATTCATTATCTCTGAACTTGCTGAATGGCCATTGAACTGGTCTGCTCTTTGCTAATGGTATCATAAAGAGACCCAATGAGCTAGAAGAGATATTGCTTGGAGTTCTTTGAGTTAAAATTAACACAGGCAAAGCTGAAGAGAAAGCATGGTATTCAAATAGCTGTAGCACCCTACATTAGTAGGCCTTAAATTATTAATATGGCTTTGTTTTTTTGTGATTAATTATTAAAAATCAAAGGCTTGTCAACATATTCATCATAGTACCAAGAGATTAGTGTTGCTTCATGGACAGTATTATCCATTTTTTAAGCAGTGACCTTTTGAGTTTCAGGCTTTAATCTGTTTCCAGTTTTGGTGCAACCTTATTTTATAGGAAGCGAGAAACAAGCTCTGATTTTTATGTCACTGACATATTTAACAGATCAAATCTAGTTCTGTTCTTATACAGCAAAGAACAAGTGAAATATCAAAGATAAGATCAGATTCACAACAAAGTGTATGATGAAAAGAAAAGAAAGAAAGAGAAAGAAAGAGAGANAGAGAGGGAGGGAGGGAGGGAGAGGGAGGATATTCAGTATGCAAGAAGATTACCAAACTCTTATTTATCAACACAAAGCTTCTAAAATTAATCAATCAGCTAGACAAATACCATCAGACAATTTTTTTTCAATTAAATGGCAACTAGAAAGTACTTAATTTTTCTCTTGACTTAATCTGTCTGTGAATAGATTGATGGTCAAATAAGGAATCAATATTTGGCTAAATTACAACAACATTTTTGTTATTGTTGTTATTAGTATGTTTTAAGTTAGAGAAACTCTGAAGATCATTATATTCAATGAGAGAGCTAGAAAAAATTACAAGTGGAACATAAATACCTTTTGAAATCTGGGACCAGTATACAGTGACCCAAAATTATTTTTCCATATATTGACCTCTACTCTCCTGAATTCTCATTTGGTAAACTAAGCTAAGCTGATTATTAATTTAATTTTAATTGAATTTGTTGGTTTTATTTGCTTGCAATAATTTCATCATATGCAAATGGAAAATAATTGAAAGGAGGTTTGACAAACACATCATGAAAATTCTAAGGATATTCTGATAGCACATATTGTACAGCAATGGTATATTTAAAAATAGCTATATTATTTAATACATTTTCAAGTATTTTAATTTCAAACTGATTGCAAAATTCAAAACAAAATGCAGACATAGCAACCCAGTTTTAAAGTCATATAAGGCTGATGTTAATAAACATCACCAATGCTTTACAGCTAGTTCTCAACTTATGTCCTGTTACTCAGCAATTATTCAAAGTTACAATGAACCTTGCTGGGCTATTTTTGCTTCAGTTTCAGTGGTGTCCCCTCTGGTCATGTGACTGCATGTCAGATGCTTGTCAACCAGCCCATCCGTTTGCAGCGTCCCGCTATCACCTGAGCCACAATTTATGATGGTTTTGTAAAAAAACAAAGCATTTACTTCCAGTTTTCAGCAAAGCTGTGCTTAATGACCACAGTGTTTGCTTAATGACCACTGCAACAAAGGTCTTACAAATGAGTCAGTCACATGAGTGACTCACCATGACTTACAACTGTGTTGAACAGGCTCCCTTACAATTGTAAGTTGAGGACTATCTATATTTTTGCTCTTCCAGATCTTGCTTCAAGACCTTAATGTCAGGTACAAGTAACCAGGAACAGGAATTGAGTTCATAGCCAAAAAATGTATTACATGCTACCCATACACAATTATCTGATACCAACAGTCAAAGCAAATTGACACCAGATAAGACCCAACAGAATTCACAGGAAGGTAGACTTAGATCTCTTGTGGCTATAGAAAGATTCCAAATTAATGATATATTTGACTCCATCTTCAAGCTCTGCCTGGTCAGCTCTTTATTTGGCCAGGGAAAAAAGCAAGAATAAAATTAAGTTCACTACAAGATAATAGATGCAGAGGTGGATTTGGACTCCCTGCCTGGGAAATATACTATAAAGCAGTAGTTTTAACATGGATTAAAGAATGGGCCAATCTGAGAAA
>AZIM01000262.1:836843-852236 GCA_000516915.1 Ophiophagus hannah
GTACCACTAGTTGGTTTAATTTACTTAGAACAGTGTCTGGAATGATGGTATTGAATGCTGAACTGATGTCTACAAAGAGGACCATTGCGTAGGTATTTGGAGATTCAAGGTGTTGTAGGATGTAATGCAGAGCCATATTAACAGCATCATCTGTCGATCTATTTGCTCAGTATGCAAACTGCATGGGATCTAGCAGTGGATCTGTGATGGTTTTCAGGTGGGACAGCACAAGCCTTTCAAAGATTTTCATAACTGCAGATGTTAGAGTAACTGGTCTGTAGTCATTCAGTTCCTTGATGGAGGGCTTCTTTGGCACTGGGATGATAGTAGAGTGTTTGAAACAGGAAGGAACATAGCACATCCTGTGTGATCTATTGAAGATTTGGGTGAAGATGGGGGCTAATTGGTCAGCACAGACTTTTAAGCAAGAAGGAGTTATCTTGTCTGGTCCTGGTACTTTTCCTGGCTTTTTTTTCCTGTCTACATATACTCAGGGAATTGCAATGCTTTTGCAAGCATGGTACAATACAAACTTTTTCACCTTTGTACTTTCTGAATTCTGGGAATGAAAATCTGTGGGATTCTTGATATTATTGAACTACCAAAGTCTAGAAATTGTAGTTAATGATAAAGAATGCTGAGCATTGTAATTCTTTATTTTTTAGGGCAGAGCTGTCAAACTCCCGGCCCACAGGCCAGATGCATCATGCGCTGGCCATACCCATGCCTGGTTTAGCAAAGGGGAAAAAAGTCCCAAAACGTCACATGACCCCGCTGTGACACGAGTTTGACACCCCTATTTTAGGGTATTCCAATTTTGAGACAATTGATTTTCAGTAAATTCATGAAAATATTTTTCATATTTTGAAATTTTAACAGTAAGAGGAAATTTTGTGACACGTGAATGTCAGATTATAATATGAACAAAACTTACCTCTTGTAAGTTTTTACAATTGATTTATAATTGTTTACAATATTGTAAATCAAATTCCAATTAGGTTTCTTAAAAACTATTTTAAAACTAGATATTGCAATATAAAAAACAGAAAAACAATAAAAAATATTTATACAATTTATAGGCCTCCTGACTCAAATACCTCTGGGTATTTCATAATTAAAAGTGCAGTCCTCTCATCATTCAATTTTTTAAAAGATACATCAAATATATATTACCCAACCAAACTTGGCTGCTTTCAAAAAGCTGAGCTCAATTAACATCAGCCTAATTAGCATTTCAATGAGAAACTACCACAAAATTTGTAAGATCCTATCATATTTAAAGAAGAAATAAACTACTTTCATGACGCTGCTCCCTGAGAAAAAAACCCAACCCTGAATGGGTTTGACCATGTAAGTGATTTTATTTTACTAAAGTGAAAATTCATTGACTCTTTAAATGGCATCTGTGTTTGTATGTTTGCATGTGCATATACCCTTAAGTCAGTGTTGAATCTTGGTGACTGCTTGGAGAAATCATTGTTGGATACATTTCCAACAATGATTTGCTATTACCTTCTTCCTAGTGCTTAGATAGAGAGAAAGGCCCAAATTCACACAATTGGCTTAAGGACTAAGACTAAAGGTGACAGTCTTCCAGTTTTTTTAGCTTGATGCCTGATTGGCTAACTCTAACTTGGCATTCACATTTCATTATTTTCAAATTTATCACTAACATTCTAGAATGCAAACCCTTTGCAGCTACAAAGGTGGGAAGTTATTTACTATAACAATAGCACTTAGACTTATATACTGCTTCACAGTGCTTTTACAGCCTTCTCTAAGCAGTTTACAGAGTCAGCATTTTGTCCCCAACAATTTGGGTCCTCATTNTGAGTCAACCTTGAGTCTGATGAGATCTGACCAAATTGCGGGCAGCTGGCAGTCAGCAAAAGTAGCATACTGCACTCTAACCACTGTGCCATCGTGGTTCTTATACTATCCCAATTTCTCTTTAATATAAACAATGTATTTAATACTAGTACATTAAAAGTAGCCTGTTTGTTACATGGATAAAACAGTTAGAAGCTATGGAAGATTCTTTCAATATGTGATTACTGCAGCAAAATTACTACATATCTAGAGATGGAAAGATTTGACACAAATCGCTATAAAGGATTGATTGATGAAGTGGACAGATTTTGCTGAAATAGATAAACTGACTTCTTTGATTTGAGAAAAAACATTAATATTTCTACATTTATTGGTAACTGGAAGCCTCATGTACTTTTTGTGCAAACATGAAAAAACATGAGCTTGTGATTTATGCATTTGATGTTTAGATAGAAAAGATTACAGAAAGAAGCAGGTAATATGATGTAGCATTAGAGAAAAAAGTTAAATATATCTGCACTTCTATTATGAAGAATATTAGAAGCCACTTCTTTTTATATATTTTTCCTTTGTTGTCTATAATCTTCAACTTTTTTTCTTTTTACTTCCTTGCTTTCTTTCTTGTTCTTTTTTCCTCCTTATTCTATATTAGTTCGTATTAGTTTTTAATCTTATTGAAAAGTTTTAATAATTATATTCCAAAAAGTTACACTAATTACATCTTAAATTACAGATTTAAGTTGCCCTAACTGTATGAAGACTGTATACAATTTACAACAAAAAGATGCTTTTTGATGGAACTTTAATTTTATGAAGTACAGAACTGACTTAAAAGCAAAGGAAGAGTTTTAAAGCAGCAGGCAATATGGTAATTTCAAGCTGTAATAACCACTGAAGTATAAATTTACAAACATGTGGGCAAAAAATGTAAAAAAGCAGGGACAGGGCAGCCACAAATAAACTTCTAAGCATTTTAGATGGACATTAAAGAAAGGGAAGAATACACAGATAATTTCTACCATTTCTTATGAATAGATAATGAAATATTAGTGACTGAACACTGTTGCTATAATAGTACTGGCTTAGTCAACAAATTTTAGATTGTCCCAGCATGAAACAGAGGAGAATTGTTATTGGCACTAATGGTGTATGGTCTCCTGCTTTGGGTGTGTGTGTGTGGGGATTTGGACTAGATGACCTCCAAGGTCCCATCCAACTCTATCAATCTGTTCTGTTATATTGCTTTAGCAGTGCAACTATAACTAACTGAGTAGGAAAAGAAAGAGGAACTAGGGAAGGCAAAGCAAAACAAGGATAGATTCATAATCCTAGTCTCATTAGATCAATTAAAAGGTTAATTCTATGCAGAGCTTACTTGATACTGATCCTACATGGCAATGTATCTTTACTTAGTTTGCTGAAATACCTTTATGCTGGTAGCAGATAGATAACAGTCCTGGAACCATTCAAAAAAAGAAGAGACTCTTGTACTTTTTGCTTACAGTATATGATTAGGCCTGTTTACGTAAAGTGCTTTGCTGTCAAACATTTTTCTATAGTATTCTTGTCCTTCTTTTGGTACTTGAAGTAAGATGATTCAGCCATTTTCAAGGAGAGGAAACAATTAGGTCATTTTGTACTTTTAGTTGATATCATTCCCTCAACCCCCATACATTTTTCTAGAAAAAAAAACTTTATTTATAGCCAAAGAATTACTGATAACTACTATGGAATTCTTGTGCTGTGGTCTAATCGTGATCACCTTCTGATGCTTGTGTTGGAATTCTAGATCTTACTACAAAGTATGGCTTGGGAGTTGCAAACACATGGTTGTACATGAAAATCTGTTTTATCTCATTTTGCAGAAAATGGCAAAAAGCGCCACAAAATGTGAGTGTGTGATTGTGATACTGCAACCGGTCATAAATGTGAGCCATTTGCCAAGTGCCTAAAATGAAATTACATGATGGTGCGGTAATTATACCTTTGAGGACAAGTTGTAAATAACGTTTTTTGAATCCATCACAACTCTGAATGGTCATTAAACAATACATCTTAAATCAAGGATAACCTATATTAGAACTTATTAGTAACATATATTGTTCTACTGCAAATTATATTGCTGTACTGCAGAGACAGGCATCCCTCACTCATGCATCTGCAAGGAGGTACATTATTAAACGGGCATTATACGTCATGATGTGAAAACTACAACTTACACATTTGTATCATATGATAGGATGGTATATGAAGAAATAATTTGTATCATGACATCACTGTGTGAATATTTTCATTCAGGCTGAATACTGGTTCACAGTCGACCAACCATGCTTTCATTATTAAAGATATTAGATGAAAATGTACTATATAAAAAGTTGATCGATTTAATCTAATTAAGTAGTAAACTTGTTACTACTACACAGCCTACAGACCATCTTCTGTTATATAAAATACACATGATATGTATTTTACAATCCTCCATTCATTCATGGATACATGAACAAGTCTGTAAGTGCCTACAAGCATGAAAATTAAGAAAATCTAGGAGGAAAAAAGTACCCAAAATGTGTTGTCAATTAATCATAAGATTGTATATCACTCACACCTGTACTCAACTCATCAACTCAACTCATCAAGTTCATCAATTTAGGAATAAACATAATGGAATTAAGAAGGTAGGGACACGAATACAAACCACATTCTATAAACTGAAAATTGTCTTTTTGTCTACTTTTTTTCTGTGGCAAAATTACATATCACAGATAAGTGTACACAAGTTTACATTTGCATATCATATTGAAAGATAGACAGAACTGCTCATGTTAAATTCAGTGATAGATATTTAGAAATGAATTCACAACTATGCTATATTTTTCCAATCTGATATTTTTAAATATGTTCTTCAAAATAAGCTCATTTTTTTTGACATAGTCAAGTACCAAACAGAAGTAGTGAAATGCTTTTCACTTTTAATATTCCATTCTGGCTATGTGAGAAAATTCGGTATTGTCTGAATATTGTATTCAAACTAACAGATTTTTTAATAGCACACTTGTGGATATTTTTGGAAATGCTTGCTTCCTGCATCAGACTGTAGACTGCCATAATAAAACACAAAACACATTAATTTGACAACTAACCATAGCTTCCATAAGAAATTTGATTTTAGGAATAAGTTATCCATACAATTTAAATCCATTTGAAAAAAAATACATAGACTGTAATTTCTTCATAGATTGTAAATATAAAAACCTTTAAAAATAAATGCTAGCTAAAAATGGAATGTTCTTTAAGATTTAACTTTAAAGCAAGGCATACTCTAAAAAATTATGTAATTTTTTTTAAAAAAATGCAGCTTCAATAAAAATTCTAAAGTTCTTTATATTTTATCATCACCAAGTGCCACTAGAGGGGGTTGTTACTGCAATTTAATGCCTTTTGCTATATTCTTTCATTTATTTGTATATGTGAGAGACTGAATGTTGGCTGATCATGCTTAGGAATGCTAACCTAAGTTTTATACAATTGCGATGTGGCTAAGAAGAAGAGAAATATATATTTTTTTTTTTGCAGAAATTTTTATCACAAGACCCTGTCATGGAGTAAATTTAGACACCCTCAAGAAAGAACGATACACACCTACTTTCAAAGGACATTAAAATTCTCAGGTATCTTAAACAGAATCAAGCCTACAGGATCCAAATTTGATATAATGCAAACTTAGCATTTTCATAATTGAGTTTCCCTTCCCTGCCACAGAGATGTATAGCATTGATATGCAAGTGGTTGTGTTGTGTCAGAGACCATCAGGGTTTGCTGTTCTGTGCCCATTAGCTGAGTGATTTGGAAGTGGTGATGTGGTTGAGCCAATCCCTTGGGACATTAAAGAATAAGGACACCCATACTCTGTCTGGGAATATTGATTGAGACAGGCGAGTAGCTAGGATACTTTTTCAGTGACAAAGAAGTTAATGATTTAAGGATTCATAGCACAGAGGTTGCCTGCAATGAAGACAAAGCCACATGATCTGACCTTGTCAAATTAGCAGAAGACTCTACTAATCTAATAATTAACTGTAGCTGCTTTCACAGCAAACTCAGAAAGAAAATACACACATTTACCTATCCAGAAATGAGTCTCTTTGATTTAAAACTTTTTCCGAGCAAGCTCAGGGTACACAGATACAGAAAACAGCATTTCTTCTCACCTCGGGGTATTAAAGAATGCCTTCATTCCAATACTATTAATATTTAGTGTTTTAATGTTTGAAAATATTAACAATAGGTGGGAACCAATGTAGTCTAGGCACCAGGAAACATGAGTCCTAGTCCTGCCTTAAGCATGAAAGCCAGCTGAGTGACTTTGGGCCAGTCAGTCTCATTCAGTCCAGCCCAACTTATAGAGTTGTTGTGGGGAAGAAAAGAGGAAGACNTCTTGAGATATTTATAAAAATAATAAAAGGAAAATTTTACTTCTATTTAAGCCTGTGGATTAAATAGAAGTATAGCTCAATTTATGGCATTTTGTTTCCATCTTACATTCATAGATGTTTTGGATCAAAAAAAGATTATAGAAAGCTACTGAACAAGTTCTTATTTCAGATTCAACTTGCTTTCCACTTTACTACTTCTCAGCCTAAAGAGCTGCAAAAAAAAAGAGAATGGGTATGAAGTGAAATTTGACAGAGGTCAAAATATAGCTAGTTGGAGGATAACAAGAAACCTGCAGGTTCTGTTAATGGGTTACAGCAGCTGCTGCCTTGGTTATCATCAGTGGTGGGATTCAAAATCTTTTACCACTGGTTCGGTTGGTGTGGCTTGGTAGACATGCTTCGCGCGCGCACAGAGGCTTTCCTACTGACCTTCTCCTGCACTCTCCCTGTGTCTTCAACAGCTGATTGCTGTGCGATGCAGCTGAGGTTGAAAAGCAGGAAATAAAAGTCAGTATGGAGCCAGGGCGGGTGAACCCATTCACTCTCAGATGATCTTCGGAGCTACCAGTTCGGCCAAAGCAGGCCGAACCGATAGAATTCTACCCCTGGTTATCATATATGTTTAATAACCCTATTCTCATCCACATTTATATTTATCAGAGTTGAAATTTGTTTATTATTAACTACATCGGCTTTTAGAACTTTACAATAAAATTATCTGAACAGTATTAGAGATTTAATTCATGTTAAATGTGGGATGTGTTAACCTTGTTCTAATGATCACTCTCATTTTTATAAATGGTATAAATAAAAGTTGGAGAAGTAACTACCTTGTCAACCATTAACTACTATACATTATCTGAATACTTTCATAGAGTTTTGAATTACTCTTGGCTACACATTATGATTTATAATTCATGACACAATGTATGCATATAAAATTATACTCATGTTTTGAAAAGAGTAAAACAAGTAGCACAGGTAATCCTTGAGTTATGAAGTTACAGTGGAACCTCCCCCCAAAGCTACTTAAACCCCAGTTCCAAAGTTCTGACGGCTACCCCCTCCTGAGCTTATGTGACCACAGTTTGTGTGTTCAACACGTGGCCTATAGCAAACAATGACAAATGTGTATGCCATTAATGATCGCAGTGGTCGTTTTGTGGTTGCCATGTTCACTTAATGGCCACCACAAAAAAAGACTGTAAAATTGGATCAGTCATGTGATGATGACCCATTTTACAACTGTCATGACCTATGACCATAATTGCAATAGGTTTGGAAGATACAAAGCAGGGATGCTAAATTTGCCATGTTCACCTTGCAGAGTTTAGGAGTTATATTTGTCACTTATCAAAAATGTAGCCAATGGGACTTGGGGTCATCCAACTTCTTAAGTGTCATTTCTGTTATATATAATAATGTAAAGTATGATAGCATAGTTCAGTTTAGAAATCATTCTTGAAAATTTTACAAAAAAGTATAAAATTACATTTTTCTACATTTTTTCTTTTTTTCTCTCCCCCCCTTTTTAATACTTCATAAGGTGTCATTTCTGATGTAGACAATATCCAAACACAAAATACAGAAGTTTAAAATTGAGTGCAAAGAAGAAAAATAAATCAAAGAAGAATATTCTTCTCATGAAACTGTGGAAAGGAAAAGGAAGCCTTGCCCTTTAAGGAAAAGGCAAAACTCTTTCCTTTGTGAATTTAAATTTCCTGGCTGGGAGATTTTACTGCAAAATGATTGGTCAGCTGCATTGGAAGTCAGAATCAGTTTATTAATAGGAAGGTAAGTAAGAAGAAATCCTACAGCATTCCTGAGATAAATCTAATCTTGTAGAGAAACCCCTTTCTTATACCCTTCAGGTCCTTTGATTTTGTAAGTGTGAACCCTTGAAGTCTTTGATTTGTGTGTGTGTGATGAGTTCCTGTCTCTTGAATTAAATTTACATCTGGTTCACCAAACTGGTAGTTGAACCGACCAGCTGGCCCCACCCATCCCAGGAGTCTCCATGTGGTGCATTTTCGATGCAGGTAAGTGCAGGGTCCAGGTGGAGTCTCTGGGAGGGCAAAAAACTTCTGGTCCTCCCAGAAGTTCCATAAGTTCAGAAACGGGCCTGTTCCCAGCTTCTGGAGGACCTCCGGAGCCCGGGGGAGTCCATTTTCTCCCACCCAGAGGCCCAAGGGAAGCCTCCGGACTCTGGGGAAAGCAAAAAAACCAGCCCTCCCAGAAGTTTTGGTAGGCTACGTCCACCATGGCCATGCCCACCCAGCAACCGGGCAGAGAACCAGTTGTTGGGATTTTTGATAAGACCAATCTTCTCCCTCATTATCTACTTTGTTTGATGTACAAATATAACAAGTCAGAGGAATACCCAAGGGATCACTACTCTCAGTTCTCATAGCAGAGACTATAATGCCACTTCTAGAAACTATAGCATTCCCACGCATTCAACTGAAAGTATGGTTCTGGATGTAGACAATGTCTTAATCATAATACAAAGGTAACAATTAGAGAAGACAAATGAAACAATCAACAAAGAAAGAAAAAATCTTCAAAGAAAGAAAATGTACTGGTGAAGAAGAGAACAACAACATGTTATCCTTCCTGGATAACCTCATCAGAAGAAGAAACAATGGCAAATTAGAAATAGAAGTCTATTGAAAAACCATGTACATTAACCGAGTGCTCCTTTACCAACCTCACACAAGAGACGTTGTGTAGGAACATTATTCACATGAGTATAAACACACTGCAGCAACCCAGAAAAAGGAAACCTAGTGGAAAGTCCTTTTTGAGTTTCTTGTTTCAACCATTATGTATCTATGAGCTATGGTCTTATCTGATTATTCCCTAGGCAGCATGTCTTTGCTCCATCTCTCAAAGTCTTTCCCATATACTGTGATGTTATATTTCCCTTCAGATTCATCCCCTCTGCCTGTTTACCCATATGGTATCCCCATGTCCAGCCATGGATTGCCCAATTAGCTGCTCTTTCCTTCAGCAAACTCAGCACAGAAGTCACTTTTGTTGCGATCAGTGGAAAATTCTACCAGCCTGCCTGAAATAAACATTTCATACTGAGTGGTGAATGTCCCGAATTGGTCCCTCCAAAGTTTCCCAGCAAGCTCTCAGGGGAATGCAGGGGCATTGGCTAAGTCACAATCTGTTGTGCAGTTGAGCCAAATTCTGCCCCAGCTGTTACATTAGTTGTAGTATGGCTGTCTGCAAATTGGTCATCCATGCATCCACTTGCTGCTGGGGTTGCAACAACACTGCTGCCCAGATCCTCAGCAGATAGCAGAGCTCCTTGAGGACTGGAGGCCATTTCTGAAATGTCTCCTTTTGGAAAGTAGTATAAGATTGATTAGACTGTCTACATTGCTGAGTAAACAGGACAAGAAATATGACCAGATGAACTAATTTTACTTTGTTTAAAGCTACACTAACAGAAGAAATCTTGCAAGCCTGAAAATAAAATTCTCCCACAGACACCTTTATAGCCCAAGAACTTAGGGAGCATCCTTTCAGAGCCTCTTGCTTCTGCTGGCTATGCTGTCTCTTATCTGACTATTCCTAGGCAGCATTTCTTCACCTTCTCCCCCAAGGTCTTTTCCACATTCCATTACAATGATATATATTCTCTTCTGAAAGAGTATGAACAAAAAAGATAATCAGCATGCCATGGAAAACGTATGTGACAATGAGTACTGATGCTACAGACTACTGTACATTTGTAATACTTAGTCTTTAATCCTGACAAGTTTACTCATCCTACATCCTTAGCTAAGTGAATCTGTAAATGAGTAAATGGTGTTGTTTTTAACCTGTCCAACTCTCGATGAGAGACTTTTATATTTTATCATACCTAGCAGAAGCCATGGCGGGACAGTGGTTGAAATGCAGTACTGCAGTCTACTTCTGCTGACTGCTGGCTGCTAGCAGTTCGAATCTCACCAGCTCAAGGTTGACTCAGCCTCCATCCTTCCGAGGTCAGTAAAATGAGAACTCAGGTTGTTGGGGGCAAAATGCAGAGACTGTAAACCACTTAAGAGAGGACTGGAAAGCACTGTGAAGCGGTATGTAAGACTAAATGTTAGTGCTAGTGCTAATAATGTGCTTCAGACTTGAGAGAGTGGGCTAGCTATATTTAAAATGAGTCTTTAATTTTATACAGGACAAAAATACTGCTAGAGAGTGAATAAAGAACTTAACACCAGAAATTATTTCTGTTTACAAAATATTGTTTGGAATAAATATGAACTAGGATAGTTGCTCTAGGGCTACATTTTTATGTGTTATCCCATTGTCAATGTATTTATCATGTATGGTTTTTCACTTGTTAAGGTAAAATAGAATTCTTTATTAAAGTAAGGAACTCCTTTTAATTAAAAGAAAAATAATCAGCATATTACTGACATATTAACATTAATGACTGAAGAAGGAACATGTGGCTGCAGTGCAAATGATGTAAATCATATTGACTAACATTCATCTAAGTGGAAGTGACAGATGATTATAACTGCCATTAAAACCTTTATCACTTCCCTGCCATGTAATACAATTAGATGGGAAGAAACAACTAATGTATATCACTCTAGTGGGAGAATGGAAAAAAATATTGGATTTTCTTACTTAATCTATTTATATCTTGCAGAGGGGGCATTAATTGGATTAAAGCTAGAGATGTTACCCCCATTCAGTATGCTAAATACTGTTTGTCACTCATTGTGTTCTACAACAGTAATTGCTGTAGAAGCCAAGCACATTACTATCATATTGCATTAGCTGGAAATATTATCTCTTTATGCAAGCTTAATTTTATTTTTTCATAAATAGCAAGGCAAAGGAAGAAAGCCTAACTAAAAGTTCTTATAAATGAACATGGTTTTTCACAAATTAGTATTGCAGACATATTGTTTCAGTGTTCTTTTAATAGCAAGTAGTATGATTACTTTTTAACCAACATGCATTCAGTTTTGCCATGCTTTTACCCATATGTAAAGCCACATTCAGTTTTACTTCTCTGATAAGCTGTACATTTTGGAAAGCAGTAACTAAACAACAGTGTGATATAGAAGTAATTTTTATAAAAATTGCATTGTTGGTCTACATCCATACACCAACCGCAAGCCTGATGAAAATCTAAGGATTTTGGAGAAAATGAAAATTGAATCCAATGGCTTTTCTGGGCATTAACTTTCAAGCACCTAAGTGATGGCCTTAAAAACCTTTTCAGTAGTATTAAGTTTGCTGTTTGCTTACCTGGTTTGAAGGTTTCCTTGACTTAATCACTTCAGTTTCCAAATGTCAAAAATTAGATGGTTTGAATATTCCCTTTTAACAAGAAAAGTAGACCTTTGAAGATATAGAAAAACAGCTTCCTGTCATGCTTAGTATCTATATGGGTAACATTTTCCCATGAGAAAACAATTACAGAATTGAAGCTTGAAAGATTTTCACAGATGGTATATATCTACGTATTCTTACCACAGATGGACTATATTGGTTAATGTTTGATGACAGCTATTTTCCATTTTTATAGTGTTGTACTTTGAGGTGCAACATGTAGGATCTGGATTTTAGAAACTGCCTGAGATTAAATCAGGCTGTCCACCTAGTCCAATAATGTAGTTTTGACTAGCTCTCCAGAATCTCAGCATAATTCTTTCCCTTATCAGTTTATAAACAGTTAACTAAAGATTACAGATATAAATTTTCTACATGTAATGCTTATATTTACAACTATAGTCCTTCCAGGTAAAAGTAACATATTGTATGAAGGAAGCACACGGGTAAACTTTTCCATCTATATTTGCAAATACAAAATTCTGGTTCTGAATAACCAATTTACTTTGCAATGTTAATTACAGTTTTAATGTCACAGTAAATGTAAAGAACAACCATCATGATTCAAGTTGGCTTCACTGAATTATGCAACAGCAAGTCTATCATTTTTAGATTTTCTGAGTGCTTTTACTCTGTTACAGGTCCGTAGATAGCCTGATATATTACCATCCTAAATGTACTTTAAAAATGTGTGTTTCTTATCATCATTTGACTAGTGACATATATTGTATCCTTTCTGGCAAGAAAAGCTGTGGCAGTTTGACTGATGAACAATCTAACCTGCCTTTTTTCTTTGATCAGTGTGGCCTGGAGTAATGCAGTTAGTGGCACTTTGCAAGGGACTCAGGTACAAACGAAATAGAATTACCCCTCCCAAAAAACCAAGGCAACTCAAAACAACAGCTGAAATGAACAAGAACAATTCCACATCACTGGGCCGCAGTCATTTCCCACACGCTACATTAGTTTTCTTGGAATGAACCTATGACCCACCTGCAGAATGAGAGATAAAAATGATTGACCTCATATTTTGCTTATAGTTTGCCAAGTGATAGAGGTTGCCCACTAAGGAGGCAAGAGTGTGCACTGAGTTTCTGCAAGACCTTGAGTATCTGTTTAGAAATGCCTTTCTTACACTGTATTATATTTTATTAAAGTAAGCCTCAAAATAGCTAGATATGAAAGCTGTCCAGGTACAGATTTACAGCATGACTACTGCATGTTACATGAAGACAGGGCACCACGTTTTCAGTTTGAGCATCACCTCTAATTTACAAATGACATCTTCTTTGCCCTTCTCTTTTACATTAAGAATGGATTTCCAGAGAAAAAAATTGCACATTACGGGAGTGCTAGGAGTATAAATCCTTTCATTCCACACTATCCTGTCAGAGTTGAACAAGCTGCTTGGATGAGAAGCAAAAAGTCTTCAAAAGGAAAAACAAGGAAGTCCAGTTGCCTCCTGAAAAAGCACCTTTGGGACAGTCATGACCTGGATGACTGAGAATGTCTACAGACTTTGGGATGAACACCCTTTGAATGTTGTGGGAGTAGGAATGTATTTCCAGAGGGAAAAGAAATTGCAGACTACAGGAACCAGGAGCACTACTCAGGTGATCCTGAGGACACACATAAACCTCCAAGTGCTTCAAGGACTCTAAAAGGATGCAAATGACCAGCTGTCTGCAAGGAATATAAAACCTTCCATTCCCCACTATCCTGTCAGAGCTGAAGAAGCTTCTTGGATGAGAAGTGATATGTCTTCAAAAGAAAAAACAAGAAAGTCCAGTGGCTGAAAAAGTTCCTTTGGGATTCTTTTACACTAATTTCCCAAAAAGGTATGGTATCCATTTTGCCTCCTTTTTCTGCTTTCCTTTCAGTTTCTCTGGTACTAGTACTGTTATGTTTTAAAATGATTTTATAACCTGATGTTGTACACCAAAAACATTCAGACAAAAACTTTTAGTGTTTAATTTTAGCATTCTAAATAACTATCTTTTAAATTTTATAATGCAAACAACAATGCACACATATGACATCAGCATTCTCAGAAATTAGTTTTCTTGTTCCATGTAATTTCTGAAGACAGAATAGGCCACCAAGAAATGATATAGCTAAGTTTTATCTATATTGGTATTTTAGAACCCTGTGGCATCATATAGTTTTAAGAAATATAGAGTGAATGTTTTACAGTTTGATTTTCTATCATAGCCAAAAGTCTGGTTCTCTTTCAATTAGTTTTGATCTGAAATAGTTTGTAGGGCATTGTTTTAGTAGCATTTATTTACATAAAATGATTAATTTGTTCCTGTTCCCTGAGACAGATAGAAACATAAACATAGAATGTATTTTTTGACTCTTGAATGTGACAGTGACAAATCTTGATAATTATTTGATACTGTGATACGTTATGAATTTTTGTTTTGTAAATGATCATTTCTCCTGTGATATTCATATAAATGTAGCTGTACAGATGTTTATTAAACTTAAAATATATTTCCTCTCAAAGCCATTACCTTGATCTAGCATGTGTTACATAACAGAGCTGCATGCAAATCTTTCCTGCATGTAGCTGATAAAGAACATTATCAACACAGAGTCTCATTGAGATGTTTATTTTGGCTATATAAAAAGAATTTATTTTTAGATATGCATGGGAATTAACTTCTCAGTCCAGACCTAACAGCTACGCTGGCATGACAAATGGTGACATTTTTACTTAAAATGAAAGTTGAAACCAAGCACTCAAAAGACTAGTGAACTCATTCTCATTTTAGCAGTATTTGCTCATCAAATAATTGCTTGAGTTCGCATTTCAAAATGTAATGCTGTTTAACTCAAATGAAAAAAAATGAAAAAACTTTTATGCAAACTGCATCAAAGACTTCCCAACATCTGGAAGAAATTAACTAAAGCATTTAGTCTGAATGTTAAGGACCATTATCTGTATACTGATAAGTAGAAAAATAAACAGAGATATAAATGGTGCTCTCCAAGTTAAGTTAAGCCTACACTTCCCTACTCAATAAACTATTAAAAAGACCCACATCCTGGCACATTTTGAGAAAAGAGGTTGCTTAATTTCATTTCAGTTTAGCCTAAAGATCATTGAAAGTTGAAAGGAGGAGGAAACGAAGAAAAAATCCAGGCGATCTCTGTTCCAGTGTATGTGTTGTTTGTTTTTAATGATAAGACCTTCCAACTATCTCTGATGGATAGACTGCTGAAAAATAACCTTTCCCAGAAATGTTCTCCTGTCTTAATTTTTTTAAAAAAGCAAAAGCATATCATCAAAACCACTAAATGCTATTTTGAAAAGGTACTGTAGGTAATAGTAGATAAGTAGACAGACAGAGCTTGTAGCCTTTTGATTATTATTTTTATTTTTATTATTTGCTAATTATGCAGTGCTCTATTATTGTAAATAATAGTTTTGGTGAGCATAGATATAAATGGGCTACCTTTATGTGACAGAATAAACCAAATAAAAGTTAGCCCACTACTCTTTATATAGAACCATCACTGTCACATCACAACAAGCTTGTCTACTATCTAGGTCCAGTGTCTGGAAGACTGGATCCAGTCTTCATGATTATATGAAATATTAGCCACATCGGGCAACCCAAACACCAGAAGAAAGTTCACGAAGAGTAGGCATAGCAACTGAGCAACACAGAAGTTATTTTAATTCAATGTGCATTTAATCAATCTAATTTGTGCTTAAGCCAAATATGATTAGTCAACTAGCCACCAGGGATGGGATCCGACCGGTATA